>BRZM01001186.1:16799-47169 GCA_033238685.1 Lates japonicus | reverse complement strand
GGGGTTAGCACATGGTCGAGTTAGGGGCCACACACACAAACACAAACACACACACTCACACACACACTGACAAACACAGCCTTTGCTCTTTGTAAATATGGAATATTTATGCTGCGTAAACTGTAATAAGTTATGCTTTAATGAGAATTTTTTTTAGATGATTTATAAAAGGTTGAATATCAAATGCTGTGGACAGAGAATGCAGACACCTTTTCGAATCTTTTAATTTTTAAAGCTGCTATGCTCAAGATTTTTATATTAACAATGGATCAAATAGCTATGTGTATATGAAAGGTGTTGCTTGTAGTAACACACAGAAAATGATCACCCTACTCTGGAGATTCCCTCAGCTCCAAAGCATTTTAGCGTCTTCGAGCCCTTTGTTTTGCTGCTCACAACCTTAATGTTTTGGTTCACTCTCACAGCTCTCACAGCAGGCAGCTGTTTTCAGTGAAAGAGCTGTCAAAGCTCACTGTACACTACCTACTCAGAGCCAAAGAGCAGGCAGACTTCATTAACAACTAGCTGGTGAACACAGTGAAACATCTAACAGCTAAAGAATCAGATATTTCTAAGAGCTAGAGGTTGAATGAATATTGGACTCACATTCACCATGTGACTGGAAACACAACTCTAAGGACATGCTAATCTTGCTCCGTATCTGCTAGATGTGAGAATAAGCCACTTTTTGCTAAGACATTCACCATATTAACGCAAAATTGATAATATGCCAGTGATTTGTTTACATCGGTTTTTAGAATTTTCAGAAGATTGGTGTGATTAGTGTGTTCACTTTCAGTGAATATAGAGTACTGGAGGTTTCTACGCTATATATTGTTTTTGTCAGTCTTGTCATTCCACCCAATATTGCACCAGCACCTGACACATCACTGCTAATATGCAAGTGTATATACTGTATGCCTTAGCAGAAGAAGAGGAACCCCTGGGAATTAGCCTATAGTCAAATTTAAAAAACAAGATGGGATTTCTTCAGAGACATTTATTCACAGTGAAACTGTTTAAGGAAAGGATTTAAAAAGTGATTTATAGTGATAATGACATAGAAAATTTCTAGTAATAAAATAAAGGTCACAGTGCTCAACCTTGTTTACCTGGTACAACAGAAATGGGATGTCTGGTGTGAAAAATAGTAAGGAGCCAAAGTAATCAATAAAATCTTAAAATCATTCTTAAGACATACTGGGAGCCAGCGTAAAAAGGCTAAAATAGGAATGATGCAGACAAGACTGCCAGCTGAGCTCTCTACAGTCTGTAAATGGTGTGAAGGATTTTTGACACGGTAGTGGGATGGCTCTAAGGATAACAATGCCAGTCAGTCAGTGCACCACTACAGTCCAGACTTATCTATCTCAACAACTATTTTCTTCTTGCAACTATAGGACAACTATGGAAATTTGGCACAGACATCAATTAATTGTTGCCAGTTTGATTAAACTTTTAACTTTTCACCTAGCACCTTCATCTGATTACATTTGAAACGTGTCCAATATATATCTGAAAAAGGAACGATGTTTCTCTTCAGCCTCAGTCATACTTTTTTTAGTGCTAATTAGCATGTGTTAGCATGCTAAAATGCTAAACTACTATGGTGAACAAACATTATACCTGCTAAACATTAGCATGTTAATATTGATATTGTGAACATGTCAGCAAGCTGATGTTAGCATTTAGGCTCACAGTACCACTGTAGTGAACTGTAGCATCACAGAGCTGCTAATGTGGCTGTAGACTCTTTGTTGTGTTTGTTTACAAGTCAAGAATCTGTTGCAATAAACAAGATACGAGATACAACTAACTTAGCAACCTTAGTAAATGGTATAAACTGTAAAGAACCGGTGTTGTCATTTGATGCTGTGCGCACTCTGAGTGTTTTAAGTGCTACATCAACTCTTCAGATTGAGTGTTGAAGTCTTTTTTACTAACAAATGCGTTCTCTTGCTTCCCAGAAGCTCGACATACACCAGTTGTATGAGGCAGTGGGCGACATGATGGGGGATGTGCAGCTCCTCATGCAGTTAATGGACAACATACATGCGGTGATAATTCACAGCTAGCAAACATGACGTATGCCATCAGAGGCTGGTATGAGTAAAATGGGCATCCATCACAGATGCTAACAACTCTGATTAAAAATACATAATCTGCAAGCATCCCCTGATACCGCCGTCAAGCCATTTTGGGTATAATTGCAATTGGTCTCTGTTATGATCAAAGGCAAGTCACACCTGCTCGCCTTTAGCTTTCGTTTCGCTGATTACACTTTCAAATTTCATCAACGTCAAGTTGATAGATATGAAATTATGGGGTAAACCTGTTTACCCGTGGTCAACACGATCACAATCTAGAGTCCCATCTTTCTCCTGGACTCACACATACCTTGTTTTTCTGTTCTGTCTCGGAAATAAAATCAAGTGTTTCGTGGTGCATCAAACACCAAGGAGAGAAGGCAAAGAGGTTAAAGAAAGAACAGCCGTGAAAGACAAAATGGAGTCACACTCCTGATACAGAACAGAAAACTGAGCCAAACTGCTTCTCCCACTCCGCATCTTCACCTTACCCACCACCTGTATCTCTTGGGGTGTGGGTGAGTGACAAAGCATCAAGAGGAAGAGTACCAAGCCTTCACTCACAAGTCTTTGCACCCAGCGTTCACCCAATTTACACCTCTCCCTTTCCTGCAAACCCCACCCAGGATCCCCTGGTGACAGCACCATGCTAACCGTCACCTCCCTGCTGGCATGACGGTGTGTGTGTGTGTGTGTGTGTGTGTGTGCGTGTGTGCGTGCGTGTCCATGCGCGTGTGTTTGAGAGAGAGGGTGTGTTTGAATGTGTGTGTGTGCAAAATAGAGTGGAATAAAGCAGAAGAGCATGTGTGTTATCCTTGCAGGAAGCAGTTGTAGACCTTCAGACTCCTTTTTTGCAAGGATAGGGTCATTTAGCCCCCTCCTTTCTCTTCAAGGGAGAAGTGTGGACTAAGAATTTAAGATGAAGGTTAGATATAAGAGTATTTAAGGGTTAATGACTGTAATTAGGGGATAAATCTGACATGCGATAAAGAGAGAGTCTGCTGCTTGACACAGCTTCTAACAGTTCCTAAGATCCAGCAGTTGCCCTCACCTCTTCCCACCAATCCCCAGTCACCTGATCCTCACCTGCCTTCCCCCTCATGCCTCTCATTCTCTTAATCAGCTCTCTAATATAAAACAGCCACTTGTCCTCAGTTTCTTTTCAACTTGTGTTTGAACTTTTGCTTTAGCATCCAGCTGTCCTTTTCTCTGCCTGGCTGTTACAACATTTGCCTTATTTTTTGAAACTTGTACCCCTTTTGTCTCGTTTGTCTGTTTGAACTGACCTCCTAGTGACAACCTTTGTACTTAAGACGCAGTAAACCTTGTACCAGTTCATTAGCTCATTCCAGCTCATGCTCTCATGATCTTCTAATCCTGAATCCTTGTATTAATTTTTCAGTTGCTTTTGCTATAGGCCAGGCATATGTAAAAGACAATGACTTTTGCCAAATATCAAACTCTCCCTTCTTGTAAAAATGTTTGTTAACTGTCACTACACATGACCGTTCACTTGTATGCTATAGTAGCTAGTAGTGTGACATCACAGTATAGGGGTGTGTTTGGTTCTAAGTCAGCAAAACTTTTTCAAAGAATGTTGTTAACGTCTTAATTCTTTGTTTCTCCCTCATGATCAACCAACATGGTTGATGGAGGTGTGGATGGAGGCCAGCAGTTTTGCACTGCTCCATGTCCGTCTACAACTCCACATCCCTCTGTATTTGCTTTGCCACGCCTACTTTTGAGCAATCCAATCACACCCATCTTGTTTTTGATTATCCCCTGCTGACACATTGCTTTTTACTACATCCCATTACGTGCTCTAAAGATGCTCTAACTGCCTTTCACTGTGACTTTAACTTCACACAATTTAGTGCAGTGAGCGCTAAGTAGCTCTAAAGGGAAATCCACACAGGAGAGGTTTTGTGTCTCATGGAACAAATACACCTCAATTTTAAAAAAAGTACAAATCTGCGCTGACTTGGAGACATGCATCTCTTCAGACAGCCACTCCAGACATGCAAATCTTCTGCTGGGCATAATGCTTGAGCAAGACTCCCTGGTGTTACTATGAGTTTTCTGATGCTGTTTTCCAGTAAAACTATTGTCTATTGAAGACTGTCCCACTGTCCTCTTGAGAGCTGCGACTGACATGTCATAGGACAGTAATGCCTGAACGCTGGACAGAGATGGCGTGGATGCTTCTGTAGTACGTACGAGCAAATCAGATCTTGCTTTTCATATGGACGACCAGAAAGACGGAAAACATTTTATCTGCAGCTGCTTCACAGTGATAAACCAGAACTAATGAAGGAGTGTTAGTGACAACAACCAACCAACACGAGGGCAGAATGACCACTATCTGAAGATGGAAACTAAGAAGGGGGACATGTAAGACAAGAGAGAGTGACAACAGCCTGTTCAACTATGGTTCACACATGTTGACAACTAGTGCACACTCTTGGGATAATTTCTCCTATTTACTGCGAACAGAGCAGGATGCTGTAAAAACCTGAAAACAACCAGTCACACCTTTCCACTGAGTGGGAACTGACTGCTGAACTTTTGGTTTCAGAAAATCACATCCCATTCTAGATATAGATAAAAGATCTTTTTATACCCTTGTAAGTCAAATAGCTTCAGTCACAACCCACTTAAGCAAAAAGCTTTTACAGTTGCAGCCTTATATTTCACTTTCTCTGATGGACATATCTTACAACATCTGGATATTTGAGTTTTGGAATACAGTAGAGAAGGTTATGATTCAGGAGGAAATGTAGAGAAAGACATTTACTGACTAGGCAAGTGTGTACATATATGTGCACCAGGGCAATGCCCTATCACAAGTTGGGTCACGGTGGAGGCCGAACCACAGCAACTCTCAGCTGCCTCGAAAAAAAATCTGCACACTCACATTAAACCCACTCCCCCCTGAGCTGAACCCCAGTTTTAAGTGATGAGTAAAGGGGCTTAGAAAAAAAATCATAAAAACTCACTGACAGGGTTTGAAATGATGTACCTACTGTACGCAAGGCCTGTTTAAACATCTTGACAGGATTAGAGTGGAGTTAAACTGCTTTGCGGGCGCAGTTAATTGAAGCGGATGAGGTTTTTAATAAAGCGTGCAGTGTTAGCAGCTGACAAATGGCTCGGCTGACACACAGGGGAAATTGCATTTAATGGCATCAGGTATGTGCTTTGCTGGAGCTTATCACATTACACTGGTGGGTGCACACACACACACATTTGCACACACGCATACATGCATAAACGTACACACCCTGCTTTCATCTGCATTTGTAGGGGTGTGTGTGTGTGTGTGTGTGTGTGTCTGCACATTGGCCCACATAAACACACACAGGCACACATTAATTTACACTTACCTGAGCGAGTCAAGGTGTTTTCCCTCATGGATTTCAATTATGCTTCAGCAGTATTCCTCTTGAGGAGCAGATAGGTAGGAAAGTACATATGTATGTAGGTTTGTTGTATAAATCAGATTTTGGGATTTTCAGGTCAGCTTGGTGGATTATACACAACTGGACAGAGAACTTTCCATTACTGCAATTAAATACTGATGTGTGTTGACTTTATTTGACACTTATTTAAACCCTGTTGAGATCTCATGTACATGGAGGAACTGGCTTAGACAGCAACGGCACATTTACTTGGTACTACCAATATAAAAGTAATACATTTGTCGTCCATCTTTCAGTTTAAGCAGTGGTCAGCAGTGATTGGCTGTGTCGATGAGAACACAGAAAGGAGGAGGTGGGCACAGAGGCTGTTTTTCTGTGGGGGTCTGTGGGGATCTGCACATGCAGGTGCACTCCACATGTGTGCAGTGGGAAACAAGATGGTGACCTCACCACAGCAAGAAGAACAGCTCCTCTGCTTGTTGTATTTGGCTGAATAAGTAGAGAAAATGGTGATGGCATGCGTGACCACTTAACAAGAATAGGACTGAAGATGGTGAATATAGTAAATTGGTGCACATGCACAGTCTGCGCTTATAGTACGTTCAAACTGAGCTTTATTCCTCTCAGTATTTTGCAGCTGAGTGTGGCACTAAGATTGAGAATATTCATCTTTAAAAGCAACTCATAAATATATACTTTCTTTTATAAAAGGATAAATAATTTCCCAACACAGCTGGGCACTGTAGTTTTGTAGCAGGAGAAAATACTGCATTTGGTATGGACTATTTTCAGGTGCAGATTAATCCACATTTGGACCTCCAATGAGTATTTCCAGCGGCAAGACAGTTTATGTGGGACTGAGGCAAAATAAGCTGTAGTGGGTGTGCTCATGGTAATGAAGGAACATGTCACCCAGTGTAAGAGTGGCTCATTGGTGTGTTTGTAATAGTTTTTGGACTCTCAGTGGAGATATACAGGGCTTTGGATATGCATATAAATACTTGTTTGGATACATTTATTGTTGGTTTTGATCTTTTCATAGGATGTGTTGATGATAACTGGTATAAAATGGTGAAAATGGTGTTTAACTTAGCAACTAAATCACCATTACAACAGTTACTTAAGTATTAAAGTTCTTTTCCATGATGTCCCTGAATACCCAGTATACATACACAGTGGCCTTAAGGAAAGCAGAGAAGGTGCTTGTCCTTATTTTGATCTGAGAGGTTGTGTATCTATTTCTTCCTGATTATTTTGTGTCTGGATTCACTGGATGCCACAACGGCAAGAAACTGTCAGAAAGGACAACAGGACAACACAAATTATTTCAAGTGATATGTTGGGAGACCGCTGCATAGATGCCCTTTAGGAGTTGTCAGTTTGATATCTCACCCAGTAGCACACACACACACACACACCCATGCACAATACTCACACAGACACACACAGCGGCCAGAGTGTGGGCCTGTAAGAAATTCCTCATATAAGAGGACAATTAGAGTGTCTCATTTTCCCCTAATATCAATCACACAGCTCATGAATAAAGACAATTAGGTCCTCACGATTCCATACAATTGCATGTGCCCTTTGAGCTCCCCCTCCGATTTGGGAACGATGCCTCTTGGGTATATGGCGCTCTCATCACCGCAACTCAGTGTGAGCCACTGCAGTCAATAATAGGAGACAAAACAGAGGAGGCAAGGGCCCGGTTTCAGACTAGATCAGATCCTCCGGACGCGTGTCACTCTTCATTAGGGAGGCGGGGTAGCAGGGGACGCCCTTAAGGTGAGGATGGCCACAGAGTGAAGGGGGTGAGGGGGTGAGAGGAAGGGAGGGAGGGAGGGGGCGGAGTGGCAGCTGTGGAACAATGACAGAATCTGTGTCCAAGGGCCCCTCAGGCCAAACACCAGCTCTTCTCCACCCTGAACTGATCTCTCGCCTCCAGACCCAGCGAGGAGGGAGGGAGGGATGGAGGGAAAAAAAGAGACAGAAATAGACCAGTCACACTCAGTAGACTTTCTATCCAGGCTTGCTGTACTCAAGACTCGGGCTGACATTGATGTAACACATCACATCAATGTGTCTAATGTCATATTCATAGAATAGTGATTGGTTTACCTCAGGCATGGGTGGTTCCCCTAACAGCACAGCAGTCTGGATAATGTCAGGTATTAATCTTTTATAGCCTCCATTAAATTAAGCACTTTGATTCACTTATTATTAATTTACACTGATTGCTGCAATGTTGCCGTACATGCAGGCGAAGGCACTTACTAAAGGATATCCCTCCCTGGGATTGCCATTTGGGAAGACAGTGATCTTCGCTAGTAGGAATAAACATTTCTCAGTGTAATTATTTGCACTGTTGCAAATAATTGCAGGTTTGTGATTTTCAAGTTTTCATTTCAGGTGACACATGATCTGATGATCGTATACTGGCTTCCAATCCTTTTGAATAATCTCAAAGATCTCTTGTCAAGGCAAGAGCTGCATGTAACCATTATTTTCATGGTTAATTGACTGATTGTTTGATCTATAAAACATCAGTAAATTGTAAGAAATGCCATACCAAAATTTCCCAGAGCCCAAGGTGACATCATCAAATGTCCAGGCAGTTAAAAGGTACCAAAGATGCAATGTGCTATCACATAAAACAAAGAAGTCCCAAGGATCAAATCAAATTTTCATACTGTAGAAGCTGAAAGCAGAGTTTTTGGCATTTTTGCTTCTTTGTTAATGGAGTAAGTGATTGATTCACTTACTCTTTGAACTCTTTCCAACTTTTATACATAATTAGCTCCTGAAAAGCAGCAGCGCCATGCTCCGACCATGCTGTGGTTGGCAATGGGGATGGGCACAGGTTGGGCATTAGAACAAAATGTAGCTGGATTCGTAGCAGCTGGTCTGTATTGTATCCGGTAAAGTTTAGAGGTCATGTAAACCTAATAGTTCATGTATTTTATGTTTGCTCTACAGTATGTAACACTGCTGTCAGCTAGTTTGATTGTCATTGTAGGTTTATATTTAGAAAGTAACTCTGCTCCATACAGTGTGCAGGGGAACTTATGAAGTCAAAAGAGCTGTTCACATTTTTGTTTTTAAGGCAGGACTTTGGACAGCACTCCATTCAGACTCAAGAGCAGCTCTCTGCTGTGTGCTAGACTCAAGAGCAGCTCTCTGCTGTGTGTTAATGTATGGCTGTGAATATGTGTGTGTGTGTGTGTGTTGTGGATGTGAACTTAAATCCACTTTCCTCCCCTCCTCTGCTCCTGTTCCCTTCAGCCTCTCCCCATCACATCACACCGTAGCCATGGCAACTATTCTGATCGATCCAGTGCCATCTAATACCAAATGTTTCTCCACACCAAAACTTAAACAATCAGGTGGTCGGTGGCAAGTTGCCGGCGAGGTGATGCTCTGCTCCAGCAGTGTACTAAAATTCTGAATTGTCGTGCACTAGAAATGTGCTTTGACAAATAGTACAAATGATAGATAGATAGATAGATGGATAGATAGCAATGCAACAAAGAAAATAAAATGTAATGCAGACTTTAGTGCCTGCCCAGCAGCTGGAGGGGGTGTATGGGTTTATGTGAGGAGGGATGTGTCACGTTTACTTTATGTCAACAGCCATGGATAGCTGGTCCGGGTTCAGGGTTCACACTGTGATATTTCACCACATCTCTGCTCCCCTAAACTCACAACATTCAGCCCAGTGTTTGTATCCAGGAGCGATGTGGACTCTCAGACCAGAGCTCTCTGTCTGTCTGCATCTTTTTAATGGTCTTGCATGCAGAGGGGAAGGCCGGGGGAGAAAACCCTCTCAGAAACAAAAAGTAGAATCAAACACGTAAGACGGAGAGGAAGAAGGAGCAGAGAAGAGGGGAAAGAGAGAGAGAAAGGATGAATGAAGAGAAAGCTTATTACCAGAAAACAGATGGCCCCCCAATTCACAGTGGCCCCACTGGGACCTGGAGGGACAACTCTTTGCACCTCCGGGTTACCAGCGCTGCAGAGAGGGGTGGGGCGCTTAAACACAACTCGGTGTGTGTGCACTTTTGTTTGTTAACTTGTAAACAAGAAGCAAATTTTTTGACATCTCCTGGCAAGGTGCCACTCTCAGCTCGATGCGGATTTAATATTTCCCAAGAGCTCATGTTTAAAGACTGTTTCATTTAGATGTTTTGTTACATCTGAATAGGGATCCTGAAAGACGACAACAACTCAGCGATGCCATGATGTTGTCTCTTTTACCTGTGTGGATGCTGTGGAAACTATTGGACTTGCATATTCAAAACAGCGGAATAATCCTTTTAAAACACACACACGCACACACACACATACACACACACTCTCGCACATACACATTTGGCGTCACCTTTTATTTCATCAGACCCATCACTCAACATCATTGCTGGACGAACTAATGTCACAACATCCGTAAAATGAGATCTCACACACGCTCAAACATTCACACCCTTTTCAGCGTATGTGTGCATATGCAACTGTATGAGTGGACACATGCACACATACACACACGCAGACACACACACAGATGACAGGCAGTGAGTGGAAATGAAGGATTTGGAGTTCCATCCCGTTACATTATGCAGCAGATGGCGTTCAGGCCAAGCCCGGCCAGGCCTCTCCCAGGAGAGAAAGAGTGAGAGAGAAAGAGGGGAAGAGAGAGGATGGGGGAGGTGTAGAAAAGAGGGGTGAGGGACAAAGCTGTTGTCTTTTTTTTTAACTTGCGTGAATGCACGTGTTTGTTTCCTTTTTCTTTTTTTTTTTACGGACTCCCGCTTGGTTTGTCTGTGGGACAGAATCCTTACCGTCTCCTCTCCTATTCCTCTGCTATCTCTTTCCTCTCCTCTCCTCTCCTCTTCTCTCCTCCTCCCTCCCCCCTCCAGCCCAGCTGAGGCTACACCTGAGCCCAGCCACGGAGGCCCCGACCCCAGCTGACCTGCTGCCGAGAGGAAGGAAGCAGAGGACAGAGGAGGGAAAAGGTGATAGTGGAGGGAACGAGAAGTTGCGGTGAAGCTGCAGGTAAAGAACTGTAGGAGTGGATTATAGAGAGATTACAGAAGGAAGGGTTCAAATTATAACACTAGCTTGCGTTTTGAATATGTGAAGCAGCTGTATACCTCGACTAATTTGAACAAAATTCACACAAATGCACTGCAGTTGACTTGATCAAATGCCACAATCAATACACACACACACACTGATAGACACACATACAAAGCGGCTTGTTAAGTCCCCCAGATCTTTGCCCCCGGCGCTTTTTGTTTTGTGTTTTGCGAATTAATTGAGCCAACGCTCAAGTGTGGGGCCAGATGTCACTGCGACCTGTGGGGATTATTAGAAATCTGTTTCCCTCATTGTTTATGTGGATCTCTTCAAAACCACAACGCCTTGCGCTCTTCCCGCTGAAGTTTCAGGGAGAGACAAGCCCCAAACCAGATTGCTAATGTACAAAATAACAGTCTCCAGCTCCAAGAATGGACACTGAGCCCATATCGACATGTGGGACATTCTGGGACTTTTCTGTCCTACCTCCAATGACCATGGCCTGTGCCCAATGGCCACCAGGGGCCCCCCTGATGCCCTCCCGCTTTGGCCCGAACAGCACCATGCTCCTTGGCAGAGTTCTGGGCCTAATGAACTCATCAGCCAGCTGGAGGCCCTGGATGCAGGGATAGGGGCCACTAGGGGAAGGCTAGGGGGCCAAAGGGAGAGAGAAAGACAGGGGCAGCAGGCCGGGGTGCTAGGTATAGGAAGATGGCGGTGTGGGGCAGCTGAAGATAGCTCACCAACAAAGTAAATGAGGCAGGTGCAGTTTCAGAGGGGGGCTGGAGGCCAAGATGGGAAGGTCAGCGGGCAGGAGGAAGAGGTATGGGAGTCTGCGGAGACAGAAAATATAGGTCTGTGCTGAACAGAATGGGATGGAGGGAGAGGAAGAGAGGGAGGCAGGCACTGGATTTATTTGGATGAGCAGGTGATGAAAGAAGTATCTCAAAGAAGTCGGGAAATATTCCAGCAGAAAGAAAAGAACACTAAAATGTATAAGTTGTGAGAGTTGTGAGTTTACTCAGCTTTAGGGCCAGATAGAGGTGGTCAGAATGAAGAAATGTGCAACGTACATATATTTAACACAGCATATTCAAAGTGAACTCTATATGAAGCTTTTAGCTGTGTACGTTGCTTCTTTGTTAAAAGTTTATTTATAAAGACTGCAACAGCCACAGAAACAATCATGCTGTCTCTGTTAGTAGTTCTTAGTTTGCTGCTGAGATACTAACCTCATACAGTGCCAGTATTGGCTGGTTTTACTCTGAGCCTGAATGCAACAGCTTGAACCACCAACCAACAGAACTTACTGACAGAATGGTGTGATAAGTGATATTATCACTTACAAATGTATGTACTGAGGAGCCCATGAATGGTAGTGCACCAAGTTTAAAGAGAAAGCAAGCGAACGACTTAGTGAATATGAATCTTTGAATGAGACAATTTGAATCCGCAACTTGGATGTGAGGTTTGTCAAACTTAAAATGACTACCTCTGTCAGTGCTGTATTGTTTGAAGAAAAGGTTATACGCATTTCAGAAGTATGCTTATTATCTTTTCTGCCAAGAGTTAGATGAGAGGATTGATAGCACTCTCATATCTGTATGCTGAGCAACCGCCAAAAGGTGGCTAATTTAGCTTTGCACAAAGATTGGAAACAGGGGGAAGCAGTTAGCCTGCCTCTGTTCAAAGGTAGCAAAATCTGCATATCTGCATCTCTAAAGCTCTAACACATTGTAAAATATTTATTTTTTGTGGCAAAACCAAAAGAGTAAAAGCTTCACATAGTTATTTTACAGGGGTCATGGGCTTGATTGTTTCTTGTTCTGCCTGGCAGCCAGAAGAGACTCCAGTCTCCATGTGAGCAGTATCAGTCTTATTCTAACTCTGCAAGAAAGCAGATAAACATATTTCCCAAAATGTTGAACTTTCCCTTTAAGTTTTGAAACAGTTCCACAACTAAAGAGCTCAGGTTAACAGGGCTTTCTCACTTTGTAATGAATCACAGATAAATATTGAGAACCATCAGAACTCACTTACGTGTGTTTGAGCAAGAGACTTGTTTGGTTTGTTGCTATAGCTAAGAATTTGTGTCTCTATGTTGAAACAACTTGTAATTGTCACTCATGCCAAAGAATATACAGTAAGTTTGTGTTTTTACAGTAAGGAGAGAATACAAGATGTGGTTTTGTGTGAATTTCAGAACACAGCTGGGTTGTCTGCTGACTAATAATGCCTCCTCTTGCTCTCTGAAGTCATCACACTTATGTCAGCATCATCAACAAGACGCTATCATCCTGTTCACTGCACAATCAACAAACTCATCATCCTTCCTCCTATCTCACTGTTCAGTCCCAAGTGTGTTTCTTTCTGCTCCCAGTGAGCGCGCGTGTGTGTGTGTTACTGCATGTCCATAACAGAGAGAGAGAGAGAGAGAAAGTGAGCACCTTTGTGTGTCCATATGTGTCTGGGTGGCAGAGAGCGCGCTAGGCGCCCTGCTGGGAGCACAGATGGTGCCGAGGCCTGCCACGGCAGCGCTGACGATGGCCACATTCTCACATGGGACCCCCAGCTTTCTGGATCCCACACCTCCTGTTCAGGCCTGAACCAACGCACCCCCACCTCCCCATCCACCACACACTCATACACACACACATGCACACACACACACACACACAAGGCCAGGGTCCAGGCCACTGCCTATTTCACTACCCTGGAAGAAAAGACAGAACACAACACATGGACAAGTTGTCGTTCACACACTGCCCAGAGTGCTTCCCTGTGCATGAGTGTGTGTCCGAGTGATGTAAGTGATGCAAATGTGAGAAGAGTCCAGTTACATCACTGTCAGATTTTGAGCTTCTCAGGCTAAACGATCAGTCGCCTCAACTTCTACCGTCTCCTTTTCGTGTCTTACAAACTGCATTTTCTCCCATTTCGTCTTCATTTTTGCGCTCGTTCATTTGTCTCCTCCATGTCTGCTCTTCTCTGTCTTCTCTATCTGGCCTATGTTTTCTTCTCTCTCCCCTCTCTCCCCCAGATGCCCCCTGTGGCTCGCCGTCCACCTGAGAGATGCCTCATACATCTCCTGACAAAGTGACTAATCCCTCCCATTTCACAGCTCCGTCCCACTGCTCCCTGGGAATGTTCAAAAACTGTGTGTATGTATGTGTGTATGCAGTGTGTGATAGGTGACAGGTGGGAATATGTCACACGAGATCAAGGCGTTTTTTTTGTTGCGACAGGCGGACAGCTGTGGGGTCTACTGAGCTCTGACTGCTTAGAGAAATAAATCCATTACAGACGTCTCATCAGAGTGACATCATTCCCCAACGTCTTGTTGACAGCTTCCTTAAAATGAGGTCCACCTACTCAAAATGATATTTTCATGGCCTTTTAGCTCTTTTTTTTTCTTTTTTCTTTTTTTTTCTTTTTTTTTTTTACGTAGCCTGGAATACAATTTGATCCTCTCCAAAAAAAAAAAAAAATCAGGTTTCAAATTTGCATCTTATTTCCTGTGAAACTCTGCAATATTGGGCCTCAGCTGGATTGGTGATATAAGCCCTGCAAAGAATAATCATAGCCATAAATCAGTGATCTGCTTCCTTCTCGTGTGTCTGCTAGTTCTGAATGATTACGGGAACAACAGTAAGCGGGCGTTCAACCCAGACTAAACTCATGTTCCTGAGGTGGTGTTTTTAAAGGTATATATCACCATGTAATGAATAAATGAAGCCTTTTGATCCATTTTTTTTTTTAGCTGTAAACAGTTGGATATATTCATTTCAATAGTTTATAAGAACTGTAATAAAAGCACAGAGGCTTGGTTTTCAAATAATCTAGGGAGGTTGAAATTTTTTGTAAAATTTGTTATCGCTACATGGCCAAAGTTAGTGTTAACAGCTCTTTGCAGTCAAGAAAAACTTCATTCCCTTACTCACCAAACACTGGTCTCCAGTGGTGGAAAGCAACAGCAATGTTTTGCTTCTAATTCTATCACTTCTTTTCTTCTACTGAAGTTAGCATGCTAACCAGCTAGCCCCAATCCATATAGGATGGTCTGTATTGTCACTTTACGGTAGTGATTCACTGTAGCATCCAGACTTGGCGTATTCTAACCTCTTGCATTTTAAACACAATCATGGCTGAAGCTCTTGGCGAGCAACCATCACCACCACCTGCTCTTGGCAAGACACCATGTTCCATGGCAGAGAAAACTTACAGATAGCTCCTTTAATGCAGTTATAAATGTCATTTTAGTACCAACTGTATGTTAGCCTTTAGCTAGTTTGCAATGGCTTGAGTGACCATATTTGCGGCACCATACCTGTGTGTATTTGTGTTCAGCTCAGCCTCTGACTGATCTCAGAACTCATTAGAAACGTCTATCTGTTATATCTCTCCAGTTAACGGTCTGCCTTCTGCTTGACTCTTGAACCCTAACCCAGTGTGCTAAAAAGTGACACCAATGGGATCCGATCCCCTGATCCTATTTTTATTTCTGTTTGATGATTCATTTTTGTCCCATCTTTTAGATAATCTCAGAATTATTCAATCAGGTTTTATAAATAAGCTTGTTTAGTTCAGTTGCTCAGTCAAGGAGAGTTTAAACAGGCTTGCATCATATTGTCCTCTGAGCAGTGAGGGGCTGGACACTTAAGATGTAGGAGTACAGGTAGAGTAGTTCTGCAGTGAATGACATTCTGTTCCATTTGTTGCACTCATCAATACATATGTATGTGCCCATAGTTAAAGTGTGATGTGAGCAGTAACTGAGAAATCTTACATCACTGTTTTGTTCATATCTCTGTTTATCTCAGCCTGGTAGTTTGCTGTCAGGTGAGGAGGAGGCAGCAGTGCTCTCTCTCTCTCTCTCTCTCTCTCTCTCTCTCTCTCTCTCTCTCCCTCTCTCTCTCTCTCTTCTTGCTTCAGCTGAAGTTATGTTTGATGAATTTCCTGGGCCTCTGTTTCATTAATATTATTCTGCCTATCGACCTTCACCGGTGCCAAGCAGCGTCACCTGCTCTTTATACAGGGTGGTGACATGACAGTAAGCAGTTGCCCTGCATCTAAAATTTACTCTATCTGATCACACAGTAAGACAACAACTATAATGGACTTTCAGTACAACCAATAAGCAAGTTCCAATCTGTGTTTGGAATAAGCACCTTGAATTACAATATCTCTGTTTCATCTTGATGAATGTCTACGTTGTGTATAAGGGAAACATTGCTCTTTGTATCTGTTAGCAAGATTTAACATGCTGTTATAGGTCAAACTAAAGGTTAATGTTGTTTTGATAAGTTTGGTGTCAAGTTGTTTGAAGATATTTGACCACTGAGGTGTGGAACAAGCCAAAACGTAGAACATTGTTTAATGAAAGCTGATTTTAGTACTGAAAATTAGGTTTTTAGTTCCTTTGGTCTGCTGTTGTGTCACAACAAGGCTTATACAGATAATTTTCTTAAACACAAGTATGACTTAATGTGAGATTCAGAGTGCAAGAAAACAAATTATGTCAAACAGGCCAGTGAAGACTTTTACCAGCACCATCATGACTAAGCCAAACGTCATCTCTCTGGCTGAGTTGACTATCCTCTGGTGACTACACCACCCCGCAGTTTGCCTCCCTGTCTCCAGAGTCAGTACATCAGCTGTGGGATGTAATTGCAGCAGGCACAAACAAAACAGCCTTGGAGGGGTCCGTCGTGTCTTTGGCCGAGGGCCTTGCAGACTGAGGAGGGGTCTGGGCGACGCAGACCACCGAGCATAGACCATCTCCACTTCTCCGTCTGTGGAGCAATTAGGGTGGTGTGTTTGTGTGAGTGTGTGTGTGTGTGTGTGTGTGTGTGTGTGTGTGTGTGTGTCTGGGCTCCAGCTGCCGGGAGGCTCTGTCCCTGGTCCTGACATTCTATATTGTGAGCCTCTGTGTCACACACACTGTAATGACCCGGCCGACTCAAGGCGAGTTGTCCGTCATCTCACACACATGTGCACACACACACACACACACACACATTCCCTCTCTGTCTCTCTCTCTTTCACACACACACATGCTGAGTTTTCACTGATTATGGTCCTCTGGCACTCTGGTAGTATTCTCTTCTTCTCTCACACACACTGTGTGTGTGTGTGTGTGTGTGTGGTGGCACAAGCATGGTGGCTGCAGGCCACGGCAAGTCATCCGTCTTCCCCTTATCGCTTTAATCACCCCGCAGGCGCAGCTAGTCCCCACACTTATTGGCCACTGCCCCTCCTGGAACCATGCCTCCTGACCTGACGCTGGTGGTGCCACCGGGCACAGAGATGCATGATGGGAGGAGGAGAAAAGTTGATCTCATCCCATCGCTTTCTTTTAAAAAGCATTTCAAGCTACTAGGTGTCAATATCTGCGCAGTTGAGGGCAACTATACTTAGAAATATTTTTGTATTGACCTGGCTGTTGTCTTTTTCCACGCGTGAGACAGTGTGTAACTGTACAAAGCAAACATATGATGTGAAAGCGACTGAAGGTTTTGTTGGACTGAAACTTCATATGAAATAAGTATAAGATAAATCAGTACTTAGACAGCATCAGGCTTCACTTTTACCGTTGGAATCTGTCTTATAACCTACACACTTCTCTATGTTAAAATCTCCCCCACATTGAGAAAAGCCCAAATCATCTTTTCTCCAGTGTACACCATATAAAGTCTAAAACATTTTACAGTAACATTTATCTTTACGAGAGACCAAATTTTACAAATTTGATCGAGTGTTTGTTATTTCGCTTTCTGAGAGCCTGCAAATAATGTTTGTGCCTCTGAATGTGTGACAGGTGCCAAGGGAAGCAGAAGTTGAATTAACATAAATACTGCACATATATAATAGACACTGACATGTGTTCCTTGTTAAATTTCTTCTACGGTCAATGTTTTTAGCCCAAATCAGCCCGATCAGGCACAGAGGAATTAAACCAACTCAAAGAAACTGTCGTTCTAAAACTTTAGCTCATCTAGAAGTGTCATTAAAAGTCCACATCTTCAAGGAAAGCGATGGTGTCTCTTCACAACCGTAATACATAAGCAGAGAGAATCATCCCAAACCTATTACAGCAGTGTGACAAATTGAAAACACTAATTTTTCTAATCACCATAAAGAAGATTTTTATTTAAAAATTCAATACTTTTGCAGCCCTGCTCCTTTCCATGAGCTGAAATATACAAACGCCTCCTTTCTTCACTTCTTCACACTGAGAGGTAAGGAGAAACAATAAATCAGATATGAAAAGATGAACTGAAGTATTTGACAGTACAGAACACATAGTAGATTTAGAGAGCTGATGACGTGTCTCAACCACTTTAAAAGCTTGATTGAGAACTTAATATTTTTTCTTTTCCAAAGGGCAAAACATACAAAAAGTTTACTGTGTATCACCGTCTCCTTCACTGAACCGTTGCTGTTTCTTATCTTCACACTGACATTTGCTCCTGTTAAACTGAGCCTTAGAACGTTTTGAGCCCAAATTGGCTGAAATTGGAATCAAACAGACTCAGGTGTGTGTCAGTGAGGAAATAAAAGCCATACACAGTGTGGTTTACACAGGAATCATTACAAATTATTATTAGAATAACAAACAAAAGACACAATAATATCACAACAAAAAAACAGGGAAAGTAATAGAAAATGCTTGAATTTAAATCTCAGTTAGAGAAGTGATGCTGTGGGTGTTGTCCAATTGAAAGTACTTTATTCTTCAAGAGGTAAAAATAAACAAATCAGACTCTATATAATCTCTGAAAATGATTATTCACCTTATGTTGAATTATCATCAACACAAAAAAGAGAGATTTAGAGTGGACTTGACTTCTATCTTTACCTTGAACAATTTCTCTCTCCACGTGCACTTGAAAACACCCCGTTATTATAATTTTTAAATCATTATTCACCAAAACGTACGCACGTGCATAAACTCACAAATAACGGACACACGCATTTATTTATTTATTTTCCATCCTTTTATCAGCACACATCTCAGCTTCCTTTGCCCACTACTCCCACGGGAGGGAGAGCGCTCGAGGGGCTGAGAGGGGCGTTAGGAGAGAGAGAGGGAGAGAGAGGGAGGAGGTGTGTTTGTGAGTGTGTAAGAGGGAGAGAGAGAGAGAGAGGTGAGTGAGGGGAGGGCATGAGGAGGGGCGGCGTTAGACAATACTATCTCCTCAACATATTCCGTTCCTCCGTCCCTGAAGTGAGCCTTTATTAGTCGGGACTGTTTGGATCTTATCTCGCATATGACAATTGCAAGAAAGATGAGGAAAAAAGAGGTGGGATTATCTGCGAACTGCCTTCCCGATCCGGCTGATTTCGACACGGGAGAGCCTGCTTGAGCCCTGCACCCTTTATCCCCATCTTCCACAGGCGGATGTAATGAGTAGCCCTGGCTGCACCACCACCATCTGCCCATCTCGTCTATTGTCTCTCCATCGCAGGGATCACACGGGAAGTTGACTGATCCCTCGCTCACATCTTCATTATTATTATTTCTAAATCGACTGAGCGTCTTCTACACTTGGGCTTCAGATCTGTTTCCGTTTGCAGAAACATTTCTGCTTGACGTTTGACCCTCCGCGATTCCCATGCTGCAAGCTCCCGGCTGAAAAAGTAAAGAACCCGTTTTCTTTTCTTTTTTAAAAATTTATTCTTTATTGCTTTTGGTCCTGTGAGACTGGAGCTTCCTCTCTGTGATATCTGATGGCTGAATATGAGTTAATTTGAGTTGAAGCTCTGCCCAGAGCGCTCTTAAGTTCCAGTCAAGAAAATTTTTTGCCTCCAAACCTTTTGTCACAGGAGTGTCACAAAATGTATAAAAATCATTTACATATTTAAGAGAATAACAAGAGCTATCAGTTTGTTTTTATTTTATTTTGCGGTTCCTGCCTGTTTTTCTATTTTAATCTGGCTCCACAATAAAATTGTTTATAATAAAATAAACCAGCCTCACACCTCCAGTCCAGTAGATGTCAACATTATTTTGCACCTCTGCCTCCATGTCAAGTCAGTGGCCTCAGCTACAGATGTGCTCATCACACTGTGACAGATGGCCAATCTGATTATGTTAATTCACAAAAGGAGTTTCTCCTTCAAACCCATCACTACTTGATTTTTTTTTTTTAATTTGGAAAAAAGGACAATCAAATCAAAAAATGACTACGGAAAGAAAACTCGAATGTGACACTTTGAGAAAATGTGTTTTCCTGTTTGTTTGGCTCCTTTGAGGCCTTCAGGCTTTAATAATTAACCATTCCTCGAATTTGAGCCATTCATTATTTATGGTCTTTAATGTTATTATGCAATGGAGGCAGACTGCAGTTTGATTTATGGGGCTCCCCACTCCAAACAAGCACCCGCTGTGGCTTTCACGTTAGCCTCAGGTGGCAGAAAACACTTAAAACAATTATATTGATTTTTTCATGAATTGACTGTTTTCTTGTGATTTTCGTTCATCAACAGAAAACATTTAGAGTCGATTCAAACTTTATTTAAATGTCTGAAACCCACCTGTCACACAGGGTGGACGAGCAAGGTCAGTATTTATTGCTTGGTTTTGTCTACTACAGGTTCTGGCGAGGACTGATCGCCAACACCGGAGAATAAAATGATGCTGAGCCCGGACTGTGGCTGAGGCGGACCTCTCCTGGACCCAGTCCGACCCGGAGACGATGCTAAACGGCCTCAAGTTTGGCGCCGGCTGGTGCCTCGGACGAGCCGGCGGAGGGCGAGGACAGGGCCAAATGCAAGCAGAGCAGCCCCTGAGCAGGAGGAGAAGAGGCGGAGGCGGAGGCCACGGCCAAGTACCGCTCGGCCCACGCCACCAGAGGAGAGGATCCGTGGAGGCGTTCAACGTGGCTCGCGGAGCTGAGGAAATTACTCCCCACCCTACCGACAAGAAACTCTCCAAGATCGAGATCCTCAGACTGCTATATGCCATCTCCTATCTGAATCACGTACATGTCTAAAAGTGACCCTCCACTTCCCCCAGAGGCAGAACGGTCATATCAGTAGATTGACTCAGGCGTGTTGGGCGTCAGTAGAGTATGGCAAGGTTGACAGCTAGGTCGACTGATGAGGCAGATTTTACCCAGTGTTTATAGATTCTATTTTAAATTCTTCTTCCTAATGAGATGAGCTAAAATAAAATAATGAATTTACATTTCAATCATAATGAAAGTTTAAAAAGTATATGTAATTCCAGACTTTATTTTGTAAAGCTGTATTCAGTAACCATGAAAAAATCAATATTAGCCCACAAACTGGATACATGGGTCTAACACCTGTGACATGAGCTCCAACTCTAACTGATTTTTATATAACATCACATGCACAAAAATCAGCAACCTGAAATCTTTTTTTTTTTTTTTTTTTAATCACCAGTTCAT
Organism: Lates japonicus; assembly: GCA_033238685.1. Classification (NCBI taxonomy): domain Eukaryota; kingdom Metazoa; phylum Chordata; class Actinopteri; family Centropomidae; genus Lates; species Lates japonicus. The sequence continues at coordinate 26,178 of BRZM01001186.1, read as the reverse complement.
CCTCCAGGGCCCAAATTGTTCAATAAAAAAGACCCCATCCTGTCCCCTGATACTGGGACTTTGCCATACCCTCTCTAGTCCTGAGTCCGGTGTTCGTTATCGCGACAGCAGCGTGCAAAGCGTCAAGTAAAGCCTCAACCCTCAGTCCAGACCGCTCACTGAACAAAAAAAAAAAAAAAAAAGAAAGAAAGAAAAAAAGCAACAAGCGCCGAGTCGTTTGAGCTGTTAGATGCAAGAATGAGAATAATGATTATTTCTTCCTGTGTACAGGAGGGAGGGGGCTGCAGGAGCCCCCGCAGGCACTCGCCTCCCTGCCTGAAGGTGATGTAGTGGAGGACAGAACGAACATGAAGAATCTTGGTTTTCAGAGAAAACTTAATTTGATTTTCCACATGAAATCACCCTCTGAAATGATAATAATAGTTTAATCCCACCTAATGTCATAAGAAATATATCAGGCCAAAAAAGTGAGTCCTCCCTCACTGCATCAATTTGAGCTCTGATAAACAAACACTGGGCATTTTCCAGATCGAAATGAAAGGATGTAAACGAGATAGCTGCTTTTAGACTAGTTTAGATGATGTCGGTAAAGGAAGAAAAAGATACAATGCGTAAGTGCCACTTATGACATATAAAATTGTGACCTTAATCATTTTTTTTAAAAGTGTATGGAATTATTTATTTAATTGTGTTAATATTTAAGGCTAATTTATTTCTGTTGATAATTACAGGCTGGCGTCTTTTGTATAAATGTATTGTTTGTTGCTTCTATATTTTAGCTGTGAAATTGAACTTGGAAAGTGATGTGTTCTACTCTTTGAAATGGCACTTAATCCATAGCATAACTTATTCGTTTGATGTATGTCACTCTTTGTTTTGATTTCTAATGTCACGTCTATTGTCTATCAATAGCAACGATAAGCACTTGAAGATGGGCTCCAGTTATTCTATAAATGTTTATTTCCGAAATTGTTGTGTGAAGAGGTTACTCGAGGAACAAGACCATTTCGTTTAAAAAAAAAATACTCAATTTCAAAATTTGACAGAATAATGTAATCATAAAGAATGATTACGTCAAACAGGAGTTAAACCTCTTTTTACAGACTAAAAAATAATGATACTAATACCTGAAAATAGTCTGAATTTATTATCTTCAATGTTTTGATGTTATTATTATTATTTTTGTTTCTGATTGATTGATTGGTTTATTTATTTGTCTCTGCTTTAACATGAAATTCAATAAGTAATTTTATAGTGAAGGAAAACATATCCTATCCAAAGATTTTGTCTCTTTCAGGGTTGTGTAGGCTACTTGTTGCTTTTATGCAGATCTTTTGTAGCAGAGGCATCGTGTGACAGCCGGTTTCTCAATGACAAACTTTTCATATTTTCCGGTGTTATTTTTTTAATTAAAACGAAATACTTGGAAAGATCTTTTTCCTGTTTTACCCTTAAAGCACAAAAGTCACGATGGTTTTTGGTTTTGAGGATGCAGAAAAAAAGAGCTAGCGCGTAGCCGCCTCAGAAATGACGGATGCGGCATAGGGTGACGTCAGGCCCACGCCGCGTAGACGCGCGCGGCGTCCTTACCGCACACGTGCAGTGGGTATATGCACATGCAAATCAGCACACATGTGGTAGGGCTTTCAGATGGCTCTCTGAACTCACACACATAATAATAATATTTAACCTATTGTACACACACACACAGACACAAGGTGAACACATGCAAACCCAGTTTAGCTCTACAGATGAAAACTCATGCTACTGTACAATAATAATAATAATAATAATACTGGTCACAGGAACACACTGTTCTACACAGCACAAGATGAAATATAAACCTCATGCAGATAAAGAAAACTCACCTGCATGTTTCTCTCTCTCTCTCTCTTCTCACACACACACACACACACACACATACATACACACAGTGGTTTGAAGCAAAGGCAGTGGTAGCTCACATGTGTGCTCCTGGCTGAAAGGTTCTTTTCCCTCCCAGAGAGGGGCAGGTGTTACTCCAGACGAGCCAAGACAACCAAATTACTGGTCGTTTGGCACCTCCCGTGGGAAACCCGGGAGAGAGGAGGGATGGGAGAGATGGAAATTTATGTACGTAGAGAGCCGCAGATGTAATATTAAATGGTATGAGCAAAAAAGATCCAAATATTTATATTCATTTGTGATATATACGCCTATTCCCATCGATTGTGCTATAAAAAGCTTGAAGTTGAGTTACAGAACAGGAGATGTGGAGTATGTGTGAATGCTTTTATCCAAGCCACATTAGATTATCATGAGTGAACTCATGCTAAAGCATGGGTGGCCCTCAGAATCGAACCCTCACCCTGAAAGCCCGTAGTTGTTGTTCCAATTGAGCAACAGAATGCATTATGTCAAATATCTATGATTAGGAAACCATAAAAATCTTCCATCTATCTATATCTTCAGGTAGCTGCAGTGAGAATTTTTAGCTTAAGCCACATTTCTTGTTTCAGATCTTTTCATGTGAGGAGAATGAAGGTAGTGTGCATCGTTCTTTTCAGCTCATGACCTCCTGTGTCTCCTTTTTCTATTTGCATCTGTCAATCACCTGGCTCAATTTTCTAGTTTTGGCCTGAACTGCGCCCACGCCAGTCGGGAAGTGTGTATAGACAAGGTTGCTTACTGCCATAGCATTTTTGGAAACGAAACTTTAAAGGCAAGACTATGTAATCCTTGAAAGGAGAGTAACACACTCTTCTTCTTAGAAGTGAAATATTTAATTACAAGATATAAAGCTCTCAATTTCATTTTTTTTACACTCAGGGTTTTTGCTTCCTCCACTGCTCGAATTTAGACTGGTGATTATTAGCTGAAGCAACATTAGAAACTTTGAATATATTAGCAATAAACAGACCATACTGAGTTTTACCGAGTTTGCTGACTTTTCTGCTGATGGTTCCTTTTCCGTCTTCCAATGATAGCATATTTAAACCAGCTATATATCGCTTTTTTTTATAAACAACTTGCAATGTAAACAATGTAACAATGTGAAAATGGTTGCCTGCGGGTATCCTCTATAGTGAGCGTTTCAAATTATCTCTTTAGCTGTTTAGTCCGTTACCTACCTTGGTGGTTCGCCCTCTGTTGATTTTGACCACAGCAGCAAAAGCTATATAAAACACACGCCACACAAACAAGTTAGCAACTAGCAAGTGAACTGTTTATTTAGCAGTTTGGAAGAGACAGCTCTTTTCTTTCAGGGAGTTGGTAGAAACCAAAACAGAGCTAAAAGAAGAGCTGATAATGGACTTTGTCAGATGGACAGAAACACCACACCAAATGAATGTTAAATATTCTCCTAGAATCGACTTGAGGTGTGAATATGCAACTGCTTTTACCGTTTGAAGGAGCAGCAAATTTTATTGTGTAATTCACTCAAATGTGATTATTTTTATGAATTTGACTGAACTGTTTGTGCTTATTTACCAATGTACCCTTACTGTAAACATTAGCTGCAAGCTGTTAGCAACGGGCGCCTCAGGAGAGTCGCCAAAATATTTCGCTAAAATTACACTAATTTGGGAGTACCCCACCCATTTGTGTCATTATGTTGACTTTGTATGCAGTCATGCGGCTAAAATTGCCACTTTGTGTTCTGTCTGAAAACGAAACATAAAAATATGTCACGTAGGAAAAACATCACGAAAAGACAGAAGGCAGTGGATCTATTACATTCAGCAGGAACCAAAGCACTGTCAGCAGTTTGCATCACATAAGAATCACTTTGAAACATTTAAACGCTAGATAATCATTTGATTTTCTTATTAGTATATTTGTTGTACATCATTCAAATCTGACTGGTCCAATATTTCAGGACCGGTTTCATCAATGTTATGCAAAAAAAAAGAAGAAAAGAAAGAAAAAGAAAGAACACCAATATGTTGGCATCAACAGATTGTCTTCTTCAGAACACAAACAAGCTCGCGATCCTGGCATGGCGGAGACACCCTGCTCGCTTTATTGAATGGAGGAGTCCACCCATGCCGTCAGGAAGTTAATTACAGTGTCATTTGTTCCTCATCCCAAAAGCTCCGTGAAAGATCAGTCCCTTCACAATTTATTCTTATAAACCCCCAGAAGGGGCAGTGGGAGAGAAAGTGACAGGCGAAGCCCAACTGCTGGAGGGCACTGAACAGCCTGGCTGACAGTGTGGCTTGTGCATGCTTGTGTGTGTGTGTGTGAGAAAGTACCACGTTTCACCACAACCCCCCACCCTCTTTGCACCATAGGCTTATGTAATGGTGGAGGCCGAGGAGTGACCATATGTCAGGAGGTGTGTGCAGACGGCAGGGGATTATGCAGCGGCCATTATAAGCGTTTGGACATCCTTCTCCTCATCATCATTCAGGTATACTCAAAGCCAGGAGGAGCACACACACACACAGACACACACACACACTGCTCTACACACCCATTTAATTCTGAGAGCTCACTAGCTCTGTGTAAATTGGACAGGGAGAAAGAGTATGACAACAAACAGCCACATGTTCACAGTACGAGGAACAACATTTGGGGCTTTTTGTGCTGCCTCATTTTCTCTCTTTTATTCTCCACGTCGTTGGGTATTATGGAAGTGTTCATGTTCAAGGCGAGAACTCCCCCGTCAATATTGCAACTCCTGCCCCCCCCCTCTCCTCCTCCCACTCGCTTCTCTCATAGAGGTGTGTATTTGTGGGAGTGCGCGAGGGGTGCACATCCCCGTGAGTGTGTATGAAGGGTGCGCGTGCAGCAGAAGTACAAAGCCTGGTCCATGTATTGAAATGCAGCCCCCGGGATGGGCTGTATTATCCCTGCCTACTTCACCAGCAGGGTCCCGGGGCTCGAGCTGGCTCGTGGCCCTTTGTCTCCAAACAGATGGAAATGGGCAGAGGAGAGGAGAAGTGGAGAATCAGAGAGAGGGGGGAGGGGGAGGGGGGGGTGGGGGGAGTAGATGGACGGAGGATGCAGAAGGGGAAGGGGAGGAGAGAAAGAGTCAGTCTGTTCTCATTAAGTGCTGTATTGAAGACAACGTCCCCCCACAATGCGTCAGCAGCCGCGGATGGTCCCCCTCTCATTCAGACTCACGCTCGGACCATCTGTACCACGGGCCTGTCATAAGGTGTGTGTGCATGCATTAGGCCCCGGCACACGGCCCAATCTGGCGCGTTAAAATGGTGATATTCATTGGGTTTCAATTTGGTTAAGATCTTTTAAATCCAATTGTTGGGGCTTTTGTTGTGGATGCCTCGGTGGTTGTGAGTCACTGTGAGTCAGAGGGGGAGTTTATTCAACATCCTGCTGTCCCCTTTTTTTTAACTCTCAGAGGGCTCACACAGCCAAGATGTAGATTTATAATGACTGAATCATAAAGACATTAAGGAAGAATTATCTCTACTTTAATCCCCTGTCATTATGACTGAAAATTTATTATTTGCTCATCTCTGCCCTGTGCTGAACTTAATCCCCCCCAAATATTTTGCCATTCACCATTTTATGATTATAAAGAAACAGAATGGTCAGCATTAAGGCCCTATCATTTGTTCCAGAGAAATATTTTTTTTAACATCAGAAAGTCACCAAAAGGAAAAAAAAAAGTCAAACTGAAGTTCCCCAGAGCCCATGGTAAACATGTTGAAGTGTCTTGTTTTAGTCAACATACAGCCGTCCAAACCCCAGAGATGTTCAGTTTAATATCAGAAAGGCAAAGAAGATGTTAAACGTGAAATAATATAGAACCAGTGATTATTTTCTTTCTTTTTTGCTTGAAAAATACATTAATTCTTCATCTGTTATCAAAGCAGTTGCTTGTTAATCTTTGTTTCGCTTGATTAATTTTCAGCCTTCCCATCATCAATATTCAACACAGTTTTTTTTTTTGTATGTGTTTTTTCTTTTCCTCTGCTCAACTCCAGACGCAGGTCCTGGGGCAAAAGCACTGAGCTGTGGGCCCCTTACTGAATGAAGTAAATGCAAAAACCGCCTTAAGGCCTTTATCATTTCAGTTTCTAATACTTAGTGGCGCCAGATGACTACAATAAATTTGGTAATTCATCAAAATAGTAAACTTATTGTCACAAAATCAGTCATTTAGGGCTTCAGGGCTCTGAGGAATTGGGGCCCAGGGCCGCCCATTCTGTCTGGTTGGTGATCAAGTCTTACAGGTTTGCGTTGGTTTAAACTGTATTTTTCACCTTAATGTTAGGTGTTAATTTTATATATAGCAAGCTTAAAGCTTTTCTTATATCTCTTCTTGTACTTTGCCGCTGTGAGATGTCAGTTTTACCAAGTTAGTATCAATGAACAAACGTGAAATTCAGCTTTTCTTTCTTTTAATAAATTGCTTGAAACACAGTCAGACATGACCTGTATCTTTATTCTATGTCTTTTCCTCTGTGTAGCCCACCTTCAGCCATGCAACTCACATACTTACTTTGAAAAAATCGGATAGGGCCTTTTAAACCTAATTTGTCACAGCTGGATTTAACAGGCCCCTGAACAGAGTAGATCTCATCTATTGGATCAAATCATGAAAACTTCAGACCATCCTGCTGTAGTCTGAATCTCTGTTCTTTCTCTCTGCATGTATGCGTAAAATCGTCCGCATCTCTTCCCACTTCGTCATATTTTATCGCTTTCCTCATTTTTCTCCTCTATTTACCAAAACCCTCTAAACTCATAAACTCCGTGGTCTTTGGGGAGGAATTCATCCATCTTCCGACACAAATTGAATTGGATCTCGAAATTCCCCACCTCGCCTCTCTTCTCAATAGGGGCCATTCATGCGTCACTTTGAATAAATGTGAAAGTGTCAGCACGTGCTGCTGCTTCTCCCCGCCACACGACACAAGGCTACGAGGGCTCTCGCTTCCCGGTTCAGCTGTGTAATGTGATTTCACTGCTTTCACCGCAGCTGATTATCGCCACACCGGGCCAGAGGTCTTTGTTAACTTGTAGATGCTTTATTGATTAAAAAGGATTTTATTGATCACGCAGATACCAACTTTTTACTTTTAACCCTAGATAAACAATTACAAACACAAATGTTGATTTAATTCTTGACAAATAAAAAATACAAATAATTGTACTAATTAACTCAAACATTTGAATTTTAAATATTTAGACGAATTCTAACAAATATACTGTGTGTGCAACTAGATGGAGGAGTTTGATGCATTTTAAACTTCCAGGTTAAGTAATGGCGACACATTGCCACATGGTGGCGCAATTAATCAAACTATGATGTTTGAAAGCAGAAGATCTACACAGTCTAAGAGAGAATCAATGAAAAAGATTATCCATCCAATAGCAATTAACTTATGAGAGATTGTAACAAATAAAAATAAACAAAGGTTTAGTGATTATGTTTCGTTATCAAAAGTCATATTTAAATGTGCAAATATACACATCCACAGCTGAGCTGTTAAAGCAAATGTTGATATTGACCATGTTTTGAACAATCTGATGCTCTAAAATTTTTAGCCAATCATGTATTTTTATACAGATTATGATAGAGAATTAAACACGATCGGGTATCCTCCATCCTCCACTCCCCATCCTCCATCCCTCATCCTCGGGCATTAGCTCCAGTGTTTACCGGCTCTCAGTGGGAGGGCGCCCAGGGTCGGGTCCCAGTCATGACCTGCATTGTGTTCTGAGATGGCGAGATATATCTAAGAGTGAGTTCCATATGGGGTGGAGGATGGCTCAAAGGAGGAGAAAATATTGATCTACATACAGCCGTAATTGCGGAGGCATCTGTTGCCTTGTGGTTTGAACTTTCATGTGTGTTTGAGCGTGAATGAAGTGGCCTGCGCCCCTTTGTCCAAAAGTGTGACACAATGGAGAGAAGAAATGGCAGCAACAACAGAGAAATGTGGAAATCAATTGGTGGGGATATATGTCTGAATTGGATTTTGTAACCTTTATTTGAACCAAATATACCTATGGAGGTTAGTGCTGTAGTATCCATGGGATTATTAATGTCCACATTGTTGGAATTTAGTTTGTGATAACATTTCATTTCATTTTAAAAGTTATTTATGTATTTATTGTAATTATAATTAATGTATTACACAAAACTGATGCTGTCAGCCAATCATGTCCAGCATCTGGACTGTCAGGACTTAGTTTCACAGTCATCCAAGAAGCACTTTTCCAGCTTTTTAGACCTGCACATCATCACCAGCTGCATACGACAGATTATGACCAGGTCAGCAATAAGCATTTGCCTTTTCGTTTATGTAAAAAAACAACAAAAACAAAACAAAAACAATTCAGGGTCATTGGGATTTAGGAAACTTAGATTGTCAGCATTTGGAAGTGAAAATGAAATTATAATAAATGAAGCCAGTATCTTATTTTTATGAAAGAGGAGTAGAATCTAATCTGTGATCCATTACAAAAATAGTTCTGCTGACATGTGTCACTTTCTAACTATTAATCATGAGTTCAGCTGAAAATGTCCAATAGATTTTACTTAACTCATCACTTTCTAAGTTATTTAGAAACATTGCCAGCTTGAAGTAAAAAAATGCTCAAAAATCCTTCCTTTCCTGATAGAAAAAATGACATAGAGTAAAAGTACAAAAGTAAAGCAACAGTAAATTATGATAGCATGTTTGTACTCAAACATGTCCTGCAACCTGAATCATATGAGTGATGAGTAATGTCCCTGACTCAGTGTGTGCACTGCCAAACGGCAAAACAGCATCTTTCTCCCATTGATCATCCTAGGACCCCCTCAGATATATCTTATAACCTTTAGGTGCCCTAGGGTTAGAACCCTGGGGCTAACTAAATAGTTAAAAACTAGCTCCAATTTCAGTCAGCTACAAATAGCAAACACATTGGCATCAGATTAATAATCTACTAATTTCATATATGATAACATATCACCTATAGTGGGACATGTACTGTTGCTTTTACATTGATACCTTACGCCCATTTGATAATTTAGAGGCAGGACGCGATTGTAATGAAGTATTTTCTACTTTACTTAGTAATGACCTTACTGCTTCTCCACCACTGTACTGTGACCTCAGATTTATTTTTATGACTCCTTGGGGAAAAGTCCCAAACCCCAGGTTCGGAACCACCTTTAAACACTGTTTGCATTTCAGGGTCATTATTCTGGTTGAGCCACACAGTGTATTTAAACACATCTCAACACTGAACAGAAAACAACTGTTTGAGTAGGATTTCAGCAGAATCACTTTTAGATAATAAAGACTATTTCATGTCAGTGGAAATCCCAGTTCTCAAGGCCCTTCCCACAATACTTAAAGTAGGTTTATATAATGAGGTATGGCAGTTTTAGCAGGAGAGACATCAAAATACTCCTGCTTTATTACAGGAA
>BRZM01001186.1:0-12252 GCA_033238685.1 Lates japonicus | reverse complement strand
CGTGAGCAACACCATCAACAACACGAAGGCACACCACCCACCAAGGCAGGCAGTGTGCAGAGGGAAGAAGGGCAAAGGGCGAAGGGCGGTGCGCGTGCCGCAAAGGATGGCTGAAGGCAGACAGACCCACGCCGCCGCTGCTGCTACAGAAAAAACACACACACATAATAATAACACACAATAATAATAATAATACACAATATTAATAATACCCATGACAATATTGAAGGGCATACAAACAAACAAACCAAAGGAACCCAGGTTACCCACCCACAGGTGTGGTGGTGGCAGGGTGGCAGTGGGTGCAGGGTGGTGGTGGTGGGTGGGGTGGCAGGTGGGTGGTGGTAGTGGCAGGTGGGGGGTGTGCAAGGGTGGGTGGTGGGGTGGGTGGTGCAGGTGTGTGGGTGGTGTGCGTGTGCGTGTGCAGGCAGGTGCGTAGGTGGGTGGCGGTGGGTGGGGCGGGTGTGCGGGGGTGGCAGTGTGTGCGGCAGGAGGCAGAACATCCGGATGAAAGAACATGAACAGGGCAAGAGACGATGCGTCCATCACCATCACCAACAACAACAAACACACACACACACACACACACACATAATATACACATATGCCAATCAGAATAGCACAAGAAATAATGCTATCCAAATGAGATTTGACTATGACAGAATGCGAAGTGGTTTGACCACTATCACCACACTGAGTTTTGCACACCTACATAATCACCCCATGTTTTAGACATGTAATAGGTTTAAAGAGCGAAACCACACTGTCAGAATCTTTGTTAATGTTAGCGCAACCATGAACAGAATATGCAACTATAATCATCATTTGTCAATCTCTGCTTGTTAGAAACTTGTTTAAACGTAGAGAGGATGCAAGGTTATAGAAAAACACTGAATGTGAGACGAGACTATGTAAAGCAGAGGATTCTGACCCATATCATCTCTTGCTGGTGCTTAAACTCAAAATTCTTTTTTATTCATGTCAGAACTTGTAATGATAGATCGTATTTTTTTTCCATTGATTTACTATCATCTGCGATGTAGGTAGAGGTTTTTAAACCGAATGGTGGTAAATGGGAGGGCAGTGGAGGTAGACCAAAAAACTTAAAACCCCGCGCTGATTGCCGCAATTAGTGTGCGAAATTTCGCACCTTTCTGAGAGCCAAACTTATTCAACCACAGACATGAGAAGAGCATTTCAGATTCAGCGTGAACATTTTCTTTAAAGATGTAATTATCGCTGTTGTCTGTTGTAAATATATAAATTACTCTAGAAATTGTAGAAAGATTGTTATAACACCAGAACTTCTGAACGCGAGTATTTAAGTTTTCTTAATCAGCACGTAAAGGGTAGTTGGTAGCGGTACATCCATGTAGTACACTGAAAACAGGAATGACTAATAGCTCATCGGCATACTTACTAATACTAATGGTGCCACTTTGTCAGAATTGTTGGAGAGTTTCTTGATTTTGTCTGAGGGTGCCCACAGTGTCAGACTTTGAAAAACCTTTGGTCGAAAGACCAGATAACCCCATACAGAAGCACGCAGGCTATCAACATCTGTTTTATTGACTGACCACTATGATCAGTTTATGGTATGTTTATAACACCAGCACAAAAATGCACAAAGGCCGACGTGACTCACATCGTTTGAGGAGCGCGAGTCAGATGTAAATTTCTGACACTTCACTGCAGATAGACGGATGGTGGTCTGTGACGTCACCACAGCAGCACAGAAGGTGGCGTTAATGATCACTGTTTAGATTCGAAACCTCAACTGCTGTTGTTTCTCCATCCCCACTTCCTGCTGTGTCTGCTTCCATGTGCCTCTTTCAGATCTTACAGGATATCTGAGGGTTAAATTCGGTGACACTTAGGGAATGTTGATTGAATCTGCAGAGGTACGGCCTCATATTTACCCCTTAGTCATGGACAGCAACATAGTGAGCATGTGACGGTGCCCAGACTCCCAGTGACTTGTTTTATGTCATTGCCATGTCCCGCAGTCTGATGTACCGTGGCTGTCGGTGTTACCTTCCCAGCTTGAAGTGGAAATCATTATTTTGCATTACCAGTTGTCATTATGGTGTGGGAGATATGTTATCGAAAGATAGAGGCAGAGCCGCGAGGGCGCCATGGTTACGGGGGGGTATCAGTGAGGCAGACAGAAATTGAGCTACAGTTACAAAGTTTTATAAAACGACCAAATGACGCATGAGTACATGTCAAATGTCTAATAAACTTTGCAGCTTGTTATCCTGAATAATCAATCTAGTTATTCAATCCCCATCATAAACCCAATCACTATAGCAAAGTTGGAGAGCCCAGGAAACATACACTTATATACACCCTTATTTCTAAATGCTATGAGCTTTAATAGCACTTTTTGTCGTTGACCACGTTGTCAACAAATTCAGCCCGCAGGATTTAACTGAGTGTGGTGGTGAACCGCCGCAGTTTATCTGTTTTTCGCCAGATTCAGTTGGTCATTATTCGTGCTGGAGAGGAACCCTCATTTGTAGAATGGAATAGTGTTAATGGTGGGGAATCAAAGACGCACAAAGGCTGTGGGATTTCAGACGAACTGTTTCGAGCGAATGAAATTCATAGGCTTTTCTACTTATTCAGTTAGCGGCGGAACGGATGAACGCTTGCCTGAAAGTGAGGTTTCAATGAAAACATAATTAACTTATATGGTTCATTAGGATGCTTAATCGCGATTTACACAGGAAAACTGAGGTACTTTTGTACTGACCTCTGCTCAGACAAAGTGTTTCTTCCGAGGAGTCTTGTAGCAGGCCAGTGGGCAGCAGCTTCCAGTGGTTCAGTGACTACTGTGTGGAGTGCAGCCGGTCTTTACTGCTCATTTGTGTCTTCATCTGGCTCACTTAAAGTTTATCAGTGTGTTGTAGGTTCAGAGGTTCACCTCTGAACAGCTTCAGAAAGCTCAGTCTCATAAATGATTTTGATCAGCTCAACATAAGGCATATACAACAACAGGTTTACCTTTCAGACTGCCGCTCTTCATCATTGCGGTCTGCGTTGATCCCGCGGAGAAATCAAATTCGTGGATCGACAGCAGTCTGCCAGTACCCATCGTTTATGTGTTTGAGTATTCTGTGTCAGCAGAGAACTCTGAGAGGGTGATTGTGAGTATTAGACTGCAACAGATTGCAGATATGAATAATACAGGTAGAGACAGGACAACATAAGTCAGATTACCGCGCCTGCGCACCTTTTAATGGACTTCAAGAACTGAATAGAAGTGCCAGTAACCAGGCCAGATACAGGTAGGATATAAACACAGAGACATCAGTTTTAACTCGTTTGCGATCGGTCAGGGGAAATGACACTGATGCATGCGGTATCACCTATAATATATATATATATCAATATAACTTGCTTAGACCATGTGCCTACCAGAAGTTCAGATCAGATCAGAGTCGCAGATGACTTTAATAGCCCGACCGACCAGCCACATTGTTGCCGCGTTTGTTGGCGATGCAGATAAAACCACAGTATCAGTGTGATAGCAAATATAATCTTTATCCCGAATTTGGTGTCAAACCATTATTACATCTGTCTGCCGTCTCAGCTGTTATGACGAAGCCTTGGTGATTCGCATGAATAGCGCCAACTGGCGGCAACATCATCTGGTAACCATGGAAGACATCTGCGGAGATCACCACGTGAGGGCAGGCTCTTTTTCTAATCACGGCAGGGAAGGGAAAAGGTGGTTAGACATTTTCAGCGAATTACAGATATCCAGCCACTGATAATTGAATCTGACGCTGACTGCTTTTCTGGATGGATGTAAAGGAAAATGAGCAGCACTGATTTACAGGCGCGCTGACAGCAGATGTCTCGTGGGTTCGCAATCTTTCAGCTTGCCCAGAGATGAAACTGCTTTAAGGCTGTTTACGCATGAGGTTGCCGGTTTACAGGCCCCCGGATACATTCTGTTGCTGTTCCCGGCGTGCTCGTCGTTACACCCGTTCACTGTGTATTATTTTTCCATGGTTTGTTTTCATTTTTTCCTGAATGTTTGTTAGAAGACCCGGAGGTTTAGATATCAAAGTTACAATCACCGGTGCGTTACATCAAGGAATTTGGCGGTTGCATTGCATGAGAAAATTCATGTTTCAGAGGCATGAAATGACTTCGCTGTTTGATTAAGGTCGCGATATCATTTTGCCCTTCCTCCTCTTCCTCACTGTTGCCGCCACTGTTTGGCCAGGGCAACAGAGCCGTCGGCAGCCTGCAGTCTGGACGTGAAGAACCTGCCGCCCCCCAGAGTCGGGGATCTTGCTCAGCTTCGAGTCTCCCCACAACCGAAGTGTTCCACCTACCACCTTTCTGGCATGGCAAAGGCGAAACCATGGAAATAATTTGGCTATCCTGTTTCACTTCAATAGGACCGAGCTCACCGGTGTTGCCAGACACCAGTGATGATGTGAAGCGATATTGAGTCCCATTTGGCGAGATAACCATCGCCCGGTAACCCATGCGTTACTGGTCATGGCTGCACTCTGCCTGAACTTACGACCTATTTTAACCGACATCCTCATTGAGATGCATGCCCTTCTTTAAGAGGATTAAACGAAGAGGAAATGCTCGCATAAAGTCATGAGTAGCCATTATTCATTAGGGAATTTTGTGAGCAGTGAGGCATGGCTACTACCAACTGGGTTAATCAGGTTTTACCTCTGTACCAGAAGGAAACACATTTGAGAAACAGGCCACTACCTATAGAGAGGAGGACCTCCAGGAGAGAACAGCGCCATAATTTGAATCAAGACCGTTTTAAAAAGTAAGAGAGCAACCATCACATCTGAATGCTTGATGGCAATGGCAGAACCACCACTTTACATAAGGGGAAGGGTATGTCAAGAATAAAGGCTGAAACCGCCACGGTGGCATTCAGAGATTCAGACTAGAACTAAAGAGGAGGATCACCGTGATGATTCAGGATTACGAAATGATTTGATGAGAGACCCAAATGGCGTGAGCCAGGCAAACTTTCAAAGTTACCAGAGCTGCATACGCAAGCATGCATTGTCATACAGTCACCAGATGCCGACACTACACCTCAGAACCAATAATGGTGATGCTTCTCAGCCACTGTATTTTTGTAACCCAGCGATGTAGTTTCCGCGGCAGAGGGCATCAGAAGTTTGTGCATTAAATTGGCTATGACTGTTTTTATTTCCTGGAGAAGTGAATGCAGAGAAGCAGGCAGACAGTTTTGCTCAGTTTCTCACCACCTTTGAGGCGACTGGAGTCATAACTCAGCCAGCAAATCTTTGTGGCGAAAGAGTCGTTAGGCCTGATCAGGATGCAGCTTAAGGCCATGTCAGGACAGTGTGAGGGTATGAAACAGGACGATTTCATGATGATGAGAATTATACCTGTGATCATTCTTCACCTAAAACACTGCTGATGGATGACTTTATCCTCAACCATGGCGTCACTTAACCTCATACTGTTATTTGAAACAGTCCTCTGGCTAGCATCAGCTTTAATATCAGCTACATGTTTCCTCCTCTCCACAGGGTTTATGGCTGTTTGATGCCATGTGTAGGCAGACAGGCTCAAAGTGCACATGCACAGGGGAGTGAGTGTTATCTGAGTAGATTTATCTGAGCACAAATTTGATTTAGGTCTTTCTGAGTTCACTTTTAACTACCTGTGTATTTCATATTTACCATTTTTCATCTTGCCCAGAGCAGTCTGAGAGGTTGCTAGTGTGTGTGTGTCATGCATGTACCTTACACAAGTGTGTTTACAGCCAGCCTCAGGCTATCTATGACTCACATTTCTTATTCTTCTCCCTCCTTGTGCAGTTACTCAAATATGTGCTTTTAATCTGACTCTGAGCCAAATTTATCACATTCAAACACCTCCCCACAGCTCTCATCTTTTTCTCTGTCATGTCTTTGCCCTCTTACTCTGACCATGCCACATCAAGCACACTCAATAAACAGCCTCTTATCGTCCAGTATTTCCTCCCTCCCCTGCACCTGGAGCCATAAATGGAGTTAGTTTGTGGATTTTTACTATGCTTGAGCTGACGTCTCCATCTGCAGATGGTGCTGTCAGCATTTTTGCTGATCCTCTTAAGGCAAGAATGCAGCTTGATGTGACCAGAATGACTTACTGTAGGTCCAGTCACCCAAAGCTATTTCCCTGAAACAACCACTAAGATCAATTAAGGCAGCTGCAGTGTTGTTTGGATAAAAGCTGTAGAAGTGATGCATACATTTTGGGAAGTGTGTATTCCTCATAGTGTCCATTATGTATATTATGTAGGGGTGGTGTTCTTATTTATAAACTGTGGCATGTCTAGCTGCGCTGTCAGTTCTTGAAAATCATGAAAGACATTTTTCACTATTTTCTGACATTTTCTAGACAAAACAGATGAACTGATTAATCACTAATGTAAATAATTGTTAGTTGCAGCAGCACACTTCTAAAAGCAAACCTATGCTTTTGTTAATTTGCTGGTTTAACATGAAGTAACATAACAACTACAACAGTAAATTGTCTCATGTCTCAATTGATATATGATAAACCTCTGGCATTATATTAATTGGTTAATCAACCCATTGTTTCAGTATCATACAACACATGCCTGCATATAGGTCTAAACATTAGATAGAAACGATGATATTATCAACTGTAGATTTTGAATCTAAGCCTCCTAAAATATGTATTCTGTGTGTGTGTAGGGTTGTTGGTATAGACATCACGTAGCTCTTCACTGAAAAAGTTTCATTATTTTCAAATGAAGCATGTCCTAGCCACGAGCAATTCATTTTTCCCATGTCATTCATCGCATCCTCTGAGCATTACTGCTGTGATAGCAGGATTGCTGAAAAGCATATTAATGAAATTTGAACATGTATCTTCATGGTGTACTGATACAGTCAACTGTTTATCAGCAGTAATGATGTGTACATAGAACGAGGACAGCTCTGTGAATTTTCTCGTCTAGCTGCCTGAGTCTCGCTGGCAACAAAACTGGCAACACCTCCATCTTTTTGAACTTTCTGAGCTTTTATCTTCTCGCTGTGTTCATCGTCTCAGAGCTTGTCAGTGTCGGGCTTAAATAGTTTGCTGTGTGTCAGAGACTTAAAACCGCCTCTGAACAACAGTTGTCAGCCATGTGGGAATAAGAGCAAATTGCTGTTTCACGGTAGCAGTGTTTCTTTTACGTGGAACGCTCAGCTGCAGTGTAACCTCCTGAGAGCTGCCTGTAAAGAAGAGTGTTGTCATTGTGCTGGTTTGTAGTGAGAAGATACAGATTGTAATACAGCTGCAGTTAAACACAGACAAATATTCTATGGTAGAGATAGATGAATAAAGAGTCTGTGACTTGAATGATTGATTGAATCTGTAATGCTCTTTATTCCATATCAGACACACTCTCTTCCTTGTTGGCTTCTCCTGTCTCTAACAGTCAGATGTGGGCAGGTTTCCCAGACATTTCACATTTTGAATTCTAATTCTCCGTCTGTCTGCCCCCCCCCCCCACCCCACCCCTCACCCCACCCCTCCTCCAGGTTGATGTTTCCTCACCGGGCGCCCCCAGGGTCGCTTTCAAGCCTGCCTGCCGACAGCCCGCCACCTCTGTCAGCCTCTTGAGCGAGTCGATCGATCGCCTCCAGCTCGGCGAGACAAGCGCACAAGGTTTTCCGCTGCGTCTGCCAGCGGTTGAGCCAAGCGGCCTCTGCGTTGCCCCGAGCCCAGCCGCCTGGGCAGGACTGCATCACCATGGACACGGAGTCCACCTACTCGGGCTATTCCTACTACTCTGGACGCTCCCGGGGATCTCACAGGCATGGGTAAGACTTAATCCTGCTTCGTCAATAATTCTGTTTCCTCCTGTCTCTGCTTTCACCTAGAGGGCTAGGGTGTGTTGTGTAGTGTATGAATTAAACCAGGTTTCCCTTTTTGACCTCCTTAAAGGTGACCAAATGTATGTAGCCTATTATAACAGTTAGTTAATTAATCACTTAATTGCTTGGTAAAAAAAAGTAATTTTGATTGTTAAAGGATAAAGGATAACTCTGGTATTTTTTAACCTGGCCCTTAGTTTTCCCATGTTTTGGGCAAAATTCCCTATAATTGATAGAGACAAAAATCTTTGGAATCAGTGCAGTATTGATGAAGAACTGTGTACTCGCCACCGTGAACAGCTGCTGCAGTGTAATCTAATGGGCAGAGTTGTCCTCTTCAAAGTATGTCAGAGTTCTTGTTTTTGCCACTGACAGCCTCTGATTGTTATTATAAGTGTGTGACAACATTATTTATAGGATTCCTACAGAGATAGACCTTTTAAGAGTAAGATCCTTTTAGTTTGAATGGGATGTTTACTTCTGGAACCAGGGGAGCCAGGAATAGTTCCTCCTACCTCCCAAGTCTGTAATGTGGAAAATGCTGGACCAAAAAAGCTAAATTTAAGAGCACATGAGAAAAACTGCAACATGGCCTAAAGTTTTCTATTGTAGTGTAAAGCCAGGAGGTCTGTCTGTCCTCCATCCTCCTCCGTGATCCCACCTCTCGTGTGTCTCTGTCTTCCTCTCCGGCCCAGCGTGTGTGGAGGCCACAGCTCATGTAGGCGCATTAGTCTGTCAGCAGTGAAATGGCTGCGGTTGACAGGCCTCAGGAAGGCAGCGGGAGACAGGTGCTGAAGAGGCCCGACTGACTGATGGCTCAGCGGATACGTTGAGAGCCTGAGAGGAGATGAGAGGAGGGAACTGGAGAGGGGTCTCCTGTTCCACAACAGCCCCTCCCTTGTCGCTGACGGCCCCCCCTCCTGCTTGCTCGCCACATATCTCTCTCGGTTTTCAGTTGCCGCTCCCTCTCTCACTGCCACCTGTTGCCGTTTAAGGGACCTCCCGTCCTCTTGAAACATGTGAAGCTTTGCCCTCAGTTTGCTCTTGTCATCATCTCCTCTCTCATGTCATCAGTCACTTTCTGTCCCCTCTCTCTTTATCCTTCTCGCTCATGTCCTCTTTATCTCCTCCCTGTCCTTTCCCTCATCATACCCTCGCTTGTTTTTTTTTTTCCTCCCATGTGTCCGTCCCGATCTGAATGCAGCAGCTGCCCCTTTCTCACTTGCTCTCGACCTCTTTACTGTATCACCTTCTCCCCTCCACCTCCCCCCTTCTTAAATGGATTCCTCGCTACTCTCTGAGGATGGGAAGGCGCAAGCGTATCACTTGTTCCACGCTCGCTCACATTCCCCGGGGGGTAGGAATGTGACCTTGTAGCTCAAAGTTACATGGAGCAAAAGTGGTCTCACTTCATTTGGAATCAAAGATTCGGAGGGAGGTGGTGGTTTTGAAAAGGGTAGTGATTAAGGCAGCGGTGGTGGGAGCTTCCATCCCTCTCCTGCCTTTCAAATGAGTGACAGCAAATTGGAAAGGAACATACGGGCATCCCTGCCAAGCGCCTTTTCTGCTCCCCTGCTCCACCGCTCTTACCATGTCTGTGCCAAAGCCACCGGCTGGACGCTCATTTCATACACAAAAAAACCTAAATTGTAGCCTTTGAAACCCCTTGCTCCCCTGTCTGAAGGTAATCTTTTTACACCGAGGCGTGCCACGCGTGAGGCAGTTCCGGATCGCTGTTGTCTAATTACACTGATGCTGGGAACAGATGCAGGCACAGGGGAGTGTGTTTGTGACTTGTGTGCAGGCACCCATAGAAATGAACACACACAAGAACATTATCCTGAAGTTGGGCATGTGTATGTATGCATGTTTGTGAGTCAATCTTACACAGAATCCATCAGAATATAACAGAGGAATGAAATGGGATTGGCTTAGGTTTTCATTAACAGAAGGTGCAGGGTTTTTGGAGTTGTTTCATCTCATAGCTGGCTTTTTGCCCCCCCTCCTGTGTCAAACAATCCTCAACTAGTGTCCAAGATACTTTCACATATAATTCCCTTGGCTCCTCAGTAATGACAGAGTGGCTCCTCTATCCATGAACATTACTTCAGCCAAAAGCTGAGACAAAATGTGCTGGTGACACCAGTTTCTTCAGACTTGAGAACATTTTATTCACCTTTCACCGTGTTTAGCTGCACTAGAGCAAAACAGGACATACCCAAGAGACTGATCTTTTCAATAATCATGCTGATAACAGTAATGCCTATGCATTTTGTATTTAGCCAGGACCCAGAGCTGCTCTATTAACAGTGGGGGAAGGGTGTGGATATCATTTTCTCTTGTTGGACTTAATATTCCATTACCACATGACTTTTCAAAAGCAGCAAGAGGCTGCCATGTTTTTGAAGATTTAATATTTGTTTCAACTGTTATTTTTCCAATATATTCTTTAGCGCAGTACATGGTAATTCATATTCATAACTGACTGCATGTTCCTGAGATGTCAGATTTTTTTGGCTTTGAATGATGATTTACATTTTTTTTCTACTTGAAAAATAAGAGTAGTCTGAAGAGTTTGTTCTTCCATGCAAAAAATATAACGAAGCATTAAAAGAAAAAGAAATCTTATACATTAATCTGCTCAGAGGAGCATGATCGTTGAGTATTGAGCCACTGTAGGTTCTCAAAAGTTCCTCAAAGCTTGCCTCCTTCACTCTGTCACTTTTGAGTATTTAAATGATTATTAAATTGCAAATCTCATATTAGCAGCTGCTCATGTGGAAAATTGGTTCTTTTGATTGGTATTACTCCAATTATAGGGCAAAACACAGCATTGGCATGGGACTAAGTGAGTAATTTAAGCTAATTCATTCACAGTTGTAATAGCACTCAGAGGTTCCAGATGATACTCCACTTTAAAGGAGACAGTCTATATACATTTTATATAGATTTGTTCATTCACCAGTGTAAATGTTTATTTACTGGATTAATTACTTTGAATGCTGTTATGACAACATCTGACGAGGTGTAGGAGGTTGGTCTCTCTCCAGCAGGCTTGTGGTGTGCTGAATAAATACCAGTCCTTGATCTCTGACCAGGTCTAGATTTTAGTAGATCTGAAACAATTAGTCAACTAATCAAATAATTGTTCGACAAAGAAAATTAATCAGCAGCTATTTAAATAATTAAATAATCATTTTTAAGCACAAATGACAAATGCAAATTTTAAATGTGAGGATTTGATGATTTCCTTTGTTGTTAATTGAATGTCTTTTGCTTTTTGTCTATTAACAACACAAAACATGACATTTGAAAGGTAAACTTGTTAAATTAGGGCATTTTCCACATTTTTACGATTGTACACACAAAATAATTAATTGAGAAAATAATTAGAGGACTCAATGATGAAAAGAATTACTTTTTGCTAAACTTTAGGGAAAAGCCCACATTCTGAATACTGTCATAGCTCTGCAGCAGCAGTCCAGATTTTCAGGCTGTAGTACTATATGATAAGTAAGGCTGACCTCTGTGAGCTGTGGGGACACAGCGGTGGTGGAAAAGTGTTGTTTGTCAGTGGAATGTGTCACTTTACTGTAGTGTTATCTGTATGAAGCTAATCCTGGGGAGCAGCCAGGCCACAGGGCCACTTATCACACCCAGGGCCCCTTAAACTCGACCTGGGTCAACACCAGACCACGTGTCCTACTGTGGTCACTATGTTTGGTGGAGTTTATCTGTCACTGTAAAGTAACAATGATCACTACTTTGAAGAAATAAATGTAGCTGAATATTTGATCTAAGCAGAATTTGCTGTGTGGGAGGAAACTTTAATTCCAGTTCAAATACAAAATATAAATTCATAATGGAGAAATCTTTTTAACAACCCCATCACACACACAGCACTTTATGTCCTTGTTGCTCGCTCTCACCCTCCCTCCCTCCCTCCCGCTATAACATGTTTATAGGTTTAAGATGACCTAGCTGAGTGTGTGGTTGGTCAGTTTTTATTTGGCTTCATGACTCTACCCATTTGGCTGTGGCTGAGCTGTCCCCCTCTTCCCCCTTTTTGCTTTGGCTCTGATGCCTGCATTGACACAAAGCTGTGTCACACAGGTGTGTGGGTTGCTCTGCCAGCCAAAGAGAGAACAAATTGGTCCACAGACAGTTTGGCGTGCCACGCTCGTTGGCTGGAGCTCTTCAGTAGCCATCCTGCCACCGCTCTCCCTCTGTGTGAGGTGGAGAATGCGATCACAGCCACACTCATCCTCAGGTGTTAGAGGGAAACGGTGCTCTCACAGCCTAATTGGCAGGACTGCGCCCCAGCTCGCCAGACGTCTCTGCCCTCACAGGACCC
>BRZM01001185.1:0-37885 GCA_033238685.1 Lates japonicus | reverse complement strand
TGTGAAGCCATCTATGCATATGTGGGTCACCCACTGAGGCCCGAAGAGCAGGGGAGGGACAAAGGCAGGGGCCACGAATGACACCGGAGGTGGGCTGCAAAACACCTGCTTACACACTGGGAAGGTGTCGTTTCCTCCTGGGATGGGGTGCAGCGGAGGATCCAGAGCACCACTCTGGGGCTAACCATCCTGGCAAGATAATTCCACACTGTTCCAGATTCAGGCCAGGCTCTTCAAGACCAGGTGGTTCTCCTCCAGGACAGCTCTGGGCACTGCACAGAGAACAGCGTGGGCCATATGTCTTATCCCACAAATCCGCCGCCAGGCAAGGTCAGATGGCGTCCCAGCCAGCTGCCTCATCCTGGCCTTCTCACTTTGGCCTGGAACTCAGAGCCCTGTAATGTCAGATGTTGGGAGGAGGGTCACAGGTTAAAGGACACAGGAGTCGGGATGGTTGTTGGACCACTGGGCGGTTGGCAGCAGCTACAGTCTGCCGATAGCTAGTCTATGTGCCATTACAGGCATATATCTGCTGCTGTTGAAGGTGAATCGATCTCTGTCCTAAGAGGGACAAGCAGAGGGATGTAGCATTAAACATGCTGTTCTAGTTTATCATGTATCAAATTTGGAAGTATGAACATATGAAAAAGGATGTTTTGAAGGATAGAAGACAGTAACACCTCTTGGTAACAATTTATTTCTGAGTCTGCTTTTGAATTTCTAGACAGTTTCCTTTATGGGTATGGGAAAAACAGAGACAGAGTTCACAGACAGTAACTACAGTTTGATTGTTGTGTTGAGTTAAACTTGCATGGCCAACGAAGGTTTTGATTAACAGTCAATGTTTCTTTTTAATTCCTCAGATTCTTACTTTATTACCAGATTATTTGGTTTCCATTTCATGAGGAGAGATAATGTGTGCGGCGGTGAATTCTGGTGTTTGTGGCTAACCTGGATGTATCCATTTCTTCAGTAAAAGGAGGAGGAGCAGGAAACAGGTACACAGGTGGCGGGACCTCCGCCCCCATTCTCCGGTGGCCTTGCGTCCTCCTCTTACTCCTCGGATCAGGAAGCCTTTACCACGGCCGTGTCACCACCACAGCTCAAAACTGTAGTTTGTTCCAATCACACATGGCCTCATCAAGTACTCTCAGGCCGGAGCACCTCACGGCCTGCCGATATCAAGCAGTGATGGCTCCCACTCTCCTCCCATCAGACATCTCAGTATGGCTGTAATTGTTGAGCATAAAGCCTCTTCCATTTATAACTCACTTCAATTATTTGCTGGGTATTTAAGTTTGACTGGATAAAATTGCATGGGCTGATTCAGGCGGGCGTAAACTGAAGTTCTGCGATGCAGCGAGGCCTCCATGCCATCAGGGCGCCCACACACACCTGGGCATGCACACATCACCAGAGTTGTTGCTGGCAGTGTATCCGTCAATTGCAGTAGTTTGCAGTGTCTCCAAACAGCTGATGGCTCTCATACAGGGCTCTGCGTGAGTCGATGGCGGGCGGGGAGACCACAGGAGGCGAGGAACACACTGGGCAGAGCTGTCCTCCATTGGCCACTTGGCAGACATTCTCTAGTCCTCTGGGCCAATCAGAGTGTAGCTGCAGATGGAGGACACCAAAGAGATTAGCAAAGGCAAACCAACAAAGTTGCAGCACAATGTAATAGGATATCAGACAGAAACTCACATTCCTGAAACTAATAAATCAGTTTTTAAACTTTTTGGGCAAGGTAGACTAGCCACATTTACCTTGCAGACATAGTACTTGTTTCCCAGTTCTGGTTCTCTCCTACAGTCACAAGCGTCTCTCAGGGCGGAGGCTCACTGCTGGAACCTCCTTTTGCGTGAGGAAGTGCCACTCCACTCCTGTGCTTCACAAACCACTTCCATGAGCCCTGTAGTCTTGCACCAGCACACACTACTTAGTTTACACTCCACCAGTGCAATTATAGTGTAACAGAAGTTTACCAAGTGATAGATTGTCCAAGTAAAATAAATCAGGACTGTTACAACATACAAAGTCTGTGAGCATCATGCAGTGATGAGTTCATACGATGTCGCTGGAGTTGCAGTAGCATTGAATCAGATTTCACTTTGGACTATAAAACTAAAATCATTTAACTAAAACAAGAATTAATTTAAGAAAAACTAGGTGATTAATCACCTTTAAATTTCTTTCTTCAGAAATACTCTATATCAGTCAATAGATAAAACTAGCATTTATTCAGTAGAGCATCATCATCAAAGTGATTGTACAGAGCAGCTGATGGTAATATATCCATGTATCCCTGGCACAGGTGTATGTAATGGGGTGGACAGGTATGTATTTTATCAAAGTTATGATCAGGCGTTCTCAGCAGTTGGTGGCCCCATAGTCACGGGTGACAGACAGGTAATCGCTCCATCTCTCGGACTGGTGAGGCACTGGAACTCATACGGGATCTGAGGCAGGAAGCCCTTCATACAGCTGGATGAAACAGAGTTAGACACAGATGTTACCCGACATACTTGGACTTTAAATGAGTCTAGACTCATTTTAATAGTTTTAATGACCAGTGTTTATGGCTACTGTCATCAAACTAACGCTTGAGTGTTGTAGGGGATGCAAGCGATGATACCTGAAAGTCTTGCTTCATAGGTGAGTTGTTTCACGCCTGTTCTTGAGTTCTCTGGAACAGTTGGTGTATCGGGCAGGAGGGGCTGTAAAAACGCATAAATGGGGTGATTAGTAGTTACTATTTTCTATTTTCTTCACTGACTTCTAGGTAGCCTAAATCCAAGTATATTACCTTTATCTCGGAGCAAAGAACCCTATACACATTTCTGTGAGGAAGGCATTACTCACAGATGCAGTAGATATTATTGATGAAATACAGATTAGATTGTGTTTTCTGGAATTAAAGGTCCATTAAAGTCTACACTGATAGGATAAAAAGAAGCTTTTGGAGAGTATATAAATGGATAGAAATGAGGCGTGGCTGAGGAGGCGTGTGAATGGGGAGAATGAATTAAAGGGCACTTCAATGATTTAGTATAGCACTTCGAAGTTGGGGACTTATAAAGACAGATTAAAAAGGACAGACCAAGAGCGAAGCAGCAAGAATACAATCCTATTTTCCTCTCTGGGTGTGGATCAGGCTCTGAAACACTGGATCCTGTTCCACTTTTGCAACCTTGTCTAGTAAGGCCCATATCTTTCTAACTCCATATCCCCCATTTCTACAGGCAAATCTCAACCCCTTAGATGATCCTGATGATATCCTTTGGATTATTTTTCAGACTCTGAAGCTCCCTTTAGAGCCACAAATGAGAATTATACAAATGAAGCTTTGGAGTTCAAGTTCAAGGAAAACCAGCTTCCTCAAGTTCTGCTTTTTCGTCTGTGCTGGAAGCATCAGCATTTCCCACTCTTTGCATTTTTACCACTTCTGTTTTTCACATTGCAAAAATCCTGCATTCACAATTTCAACGTCACACGCAGTACTGGACCAATGATCTTTGTTAATCTGTCCTGGCTGCTGCCACTGCACATACAATACACCTCTATCCATCACCAGCCGGCCTCAGGATGTCAGGTAGATCAGCTTAGAGTTTTTCAACACCAAGCGTCTAGACTCCAGAGGATCCTGTCCTATCTCCTATCTTCATTTGAGCCTATGCTTGGTAGGCATAGGACTCTAAGACAAGATGGACATTTTTAACCTCTTTATTAATTGGAAGTATATATGTATGACCTGCCACTTTTGCAGAAAGCCTAAATCCTGTAGCCATGTGTTGAGCCGTTAGTGTGCTCCTAATGCACAAAATAAATTGTTAGAATTAGTAGCTATCTCTGCGTGCCAACTCCACAAAGAACATTTTCATGTAGCTAGATCATGTTTCACTTTCCAAACATAATTGCACTTCACCTTTCAGCATGATGATCAACTTAAACTTATATGGGCTGATCTTAATGGATTGGCACAGTCTGCAGGTGCTGAGTAGTCATTTCCTATTTCTCATGAGGAGGAATGTGGCTTTGAGGCCAAGATGGAGATGCTGCAGTGGTCAGCTCTTGCACAGTGGAAGAACAAAAAGACAGCTGCATATATAATCACCCTTTCACAGCATCAGAGTAGAAGCATTGCATAATGTGTGGTTGCTGAAAAGTGTATATGTGTGTATGTTGTGCCTGTATCAATACTATTTACTTCAAACACAATATCTACTGTGTGTGTGTGTATGATGTGTACTTCTGCTATCTGTGTGAAATTGAAGAGTAGTTAAATCTATGTAGTATCATTTGGTGTTACTCAGATCCCTGTAGCTCCAGCTGCTGGATGCTTTGATGAGGCTATTTTATCATATAGAATATAAAATGAAGAGCAGTTTAATGGCCATAATATTAATGAGTCCCTTTCCACTGTCCCTTCCCTCTATGTCTTATGTATGTAGTTATTTGTGTGTCTCAGTTAGCTAACACAACCTTTGATTTTTATATAATGTTATATATTATTAAGCTATCATGAAACTTCTTCTCCTGTTTTATTCTATGTGAGTGGAACACATGAGGGTAAAACACATAACAGGAAATACCAATATTTGAAGCCATCCTCCTAACCTGCTTTTGTAGTAGAAACCAGCAGGCGACTATTTCATTAAGTGGGAAAATTACTGTCTTCATAACCCTCAGACCAACAAGCCACCAAGATGTTTACCTTGATTTAAAAAAAGCATCTGAAGAACAAAATAGAGTGAAATACTCACCGACCCCTACATATTAATCACAGTATAATATAATACAGTATCTCATCCATTCCTTTCTTAGTGGTACCATCTTTGCCTCTTGACTAAATTCAACACATTATCAATGAGAGATGGTTCTATACTTTTTTTATCGATGTCAATCAGATGAAGAGACTAAAACCAACACATAGAGTATTTGTGCACACATTACAAGGCCTGCACACTGGAAACACTTTTCTTTCATTTTTCAAAAGAGTAAATGCTCCCTCTTGTAGTGCAGCTTATGGAAATGTGTTAGTTTGAAAAGGCAAGACAAAGCTGGCACAACCATTAGTGAAGTAGATTTTAACTTCATATATTGAGTCTCTTATTTTATTTTGGGAAAAAAACTGGGGCTTAACATACACTGTAATTTATCATGATAATGGCAGGATATGAAATCCTCAACCTCACACCTCTACGATCTGAATATAATCGTCCCACTTTTCCCGTCTCGACGGTAGAGCAAAGGCCGAGCCAATCAGCTCCTTAGCCCGTCCTCACAGCCAAACACAGCCTCGCTGCCATCAGTTGCTGCAGCTTCTGTGGCCGAACTCTGGAGACCCAGGGTTCACATTTCACTGTAGCTCTGGTGAGACAACAGATATCGACAGGTGAAAGTCTTCAAGCACTTATTCCCAACGGAATCGTACTTCTCTATTGTTGGCTTCATCATTGATGTTACATTATTTAATAAAAGGGCAGCAAAACATCCATCTACATAGAAATACCCCTGCATGAGTTCTCCTACCTGTGCAGTTTTGCAGAAGTCTCCACTATGCGGGTGAATACAGGTACTAGTGTAAGAGCCCTCTGTATTTCTGGCAGCTGGGCGTATTGCGTCACGAAGTCAGATCCCAGGCACACTCATCCACATCTAAGCACTGGAAACAAAAGGCACAAACGAAATGCATAGCAGATGTATAGTTGTCTTTAAGACAGTTTAATTGAAATATAGATACAGTGCAATATAGCTGAAGTACTGAGACACGGTGGTTCCTCCCACTTGCACGCTGTTGGTGCAGTGCAGCCAGCGTCCCCCAGCAGGTAGAAGCCAATGTACACTGATAGACCACAGGCTGCGGCATGAAGTCATCCCTGAATCAAGCGTTCTCCAGAGGATGAGGAGGTCCACAGGACTTTACTATAACACACACAGGAGGAATGTTATGGATCTCATTCCATTGAGGTTTTCACATATATCTGTGTTTCATATATAATTTTTGATACAACAGTACTGTATTCATCCAATCCAAGCCACCTGGAATTAAAACGGGAATGAAACACAATAAACCTACAGAAGCAGTGACATTTACATAACTTTGAAAGTCAAAGATCAAGTTGTGGAGCTTCAAATCAGCGATAGACACATAAAGCAAGGATCAGTTTAGTGCAGTTCATGTCTGTGCCTTACGTTTGCAGCTAGGCGGGATGGCTCATTTCTCCCTTTGTTTGCTTTTCACAGCACGGCTCCCCCCACCAGGTAGAAACCAGGATCCTGGGACAGCTGGACCTGAGCCCCAGGCTCACCTCCACAGTGGGGCATGCAGGTAGGGCCTCGTTCTCAGCTTAGACAGTCTGGAAACAGATGGTTGCACATCGGGTGTCGGGCTTTAAATGATATAACCAGACACTTTATTAGAAAGTAAGTAATTCATCATTCAAGGGTAACATATATAACTGACATTTGTATGGAATTTCATACCTGCAGAAATGCTGTTGGGGTTTACTTTGTCAGCCCCTACATTGGGAAGTCTGGCCAGGCGAGGGCGTTCCCCTGTATGGGTCACATGAGGAGGCTGGACAGCTGCTGGCCCAGGACCTTGATCTGTAGTATTCAGGCTGAGAACTCATTCAAATTCACATTAATATTCCTGTTACATGTTGTATTCAATCACCTGGTTTTACAGATGTGAGTTAAACTAATCTTAAATAGCTCAACATCAATGACTTTATATCTTATACTTGCTGTACCTGCTGTGGTGTGAGAACCACGATCCAGATGTGAGTTGACTGATGGATCCAACAAAGGATTCGGCCAGAGTTGAAGCCTTGCCTCTGGTCTTGGTCCTGACCCTAGCCACCAAAACCCCATACCTACAAAACAAAGGGGTGGCAGCTACTCACCAGAAATTTTTTGGCAACTCTGCTAGGATGCTGTGTTTCTTAATCTTCTGTATATTTTCCAAAACTAAGACTAAGACCAACATTGTTTCAAAAGGTATTGAAACATTTATCTGACACAAAGTTAACAGGTCGAGATGCTTTTCACCTAGGATAGTGGTGCGACAGCAGGCCTTGCCTCCGTCTGAGGCCCATTGGTATAGATTCTCCAGTCACCATCCCAGCTCCTCCAGGGCACGTTGGTACCAGTGACCCGTGTTCACACGCCAGGACAGGTCATTTAGTCGCTCCTTACGTTTCACATACAGCCACCCACCTTCCCCGGAGGCAATGGGAAGAAGGAAAAATGATCCCGAGAGGATTTAATACCAAAAGAAAGGAGGGGCGAGGAAAAATGTAAATTGTTTTATATATCACAGTCTACAGCATGCACTCTATTAAAGACACACCATATGAAATATTCCTGAAGTATACAAATTTACATTCTCTAAACTCTTGGCTATCACTGACCCATTGTAAGTCTATGGTGGGAAGCATTGTAGCTGCCCTCCACGAAGCGTAGGAGGTGTGCGCAATTAGTAGTATCTGGCCTCGACTCCAGGAAGGTACAGGTGATCTCTGTCAGTGCGGCATCACTCCGTCCATCATCATAACCCCGTGGATACGGACACCTCAAATTCCAGGTTGAAGGCAGAGGACATCTCTGACAGGACAGAAGATAAAAAATTAATACAGTGAGTGAGAGGCTGTCATTTAATAATTACATTTGAAATCTGCTTCCTCTTTCTAATTATATATTCTTTGGCTGACTACTCTTGTCCTTATATAAAAGCAATTATTATCCACCTCAAAAACAGGCAAGCATCATCTATAAGCAAGAGAGTTTTAACAAGAAAAGTAGAAACATAAAAAGGAAAGAATACAAGAAAAAGCACAAACCCTGCTTCTTTTTAGAAGAATGAAAACCAATAATGCTTGCCCGTGGGCTTTAATGGAAATTTCAAGACAGGTTTAACTGACAGACAAAATCTATATCAGTTCTCTCTCTTTTGCTCCTCTAGAGTTTCCATGGTGATGTGTCATCTGTCCTATAGTACCTGTCTCACACCTGGTTCCGTTGAACCCAGGGAGGCAGCGGCAGGTGTAGGATCCCAGACCGTCCAAGCAGCTGGCGCCATTCACACAGGGGTTAGGATCGCACTCATCCACGTCCACCTCGCACAGCCGGCCCCGGTAGCCCTCCACACACTGACACCTGGGAGAGGAGAGGCAGGACCACAGTGAGGTACACAAATGAAGTCATGGTCATATATACTGTACTGAATGGATCCAGATCCTGAATTAGTATCTAATTTTCCAACAACTGTGGAAATTTGAAGAAATTTCTATGTGTTTTAAACTCACTCTTCTTTATGGTCAGGACATGACAAACACCTGCAACATGACTGGTGGTTCGTGATTCATATCATCAAACATTTATCAACCATTTGTTATATCTCTACCAAGGAAAACACTAACAGAATTTTACATTGCAATAATTATCATTATCATTTTATTGCCTTTGCCCCACTGGGATGCCTCAAATGCTCATCAGGAGCTGCTTCTTTCCATTAGATTTTTTATTACCTGAAATTGTTTACAGCATCCAAACACGAGCCTCCATTCAAGCAGGGGGCGCTGTAGCATTCATCAATGTTGACCTCACATCGATCCCCTGAGAAGCCAGCAGCACAATTACAGGTGTAACCACCTGTCAGGTCCTCACACATGGCTCCATTCAGACAGGGGTTGGAGAGACACTCGTTTATTTCCAGCTCACAACGAGACCCTGAGAAAATGTGAAAAGACAGTTTACAGTGTACAGTTTACACAGTTTTCAAATGTTCTATTCATATTCAATGCAATGACATTTGACATATAGGGTAGTTAAAGGATGACAAAAGAGGGTCATCACACTCTGCAGGCAAAAGTCCAATAATCCACATGAATAATTATCTAAAGTTATGTAATTAAGTTCAACTATCGCCCTGACTGTTGATGAGGACATCAACTATCATGTCCAGAGTGAAAATGTAACGCAGTCTTGTTATCCAACCTGTGAAGCCGCCGGCACAACTGCAGGTGAACTTGTTGACCTCGTCCACACACACCCCTTCATTCAGACAGGGGGAGGACATGCACTCATTCACCTCCGCCTCACACAGAGAGCCTGGGACCAACAGGGATAAAAGTTAAGAGTCAAACAGAGACTGAAAATGAGCATGAAGGTTACAGGCACATTAAAAAACATTACACGAACGAAACTTTAAATCAATAATTACAAATTTAGTTATCATATGCTCCTGTACCTAAAAACCCTGGCTTGCACTGACACTGGAAGTCTCCCATGCCGTCCTTACACAGGCCTCCATTCTGGCACGGAGCAGAGTCGCACTCATCTATGTCAATCTCACACTTGGCACCTGATAGAGAAATATCAGAGGCTGCGTCAAGCACTTAACACAACAAAGTCACACACACAGCCCAACTGTGATAGATATTACGTCAGTCAGACACTCACATCAAGAGACAGCTGATGACAGGGAACATGGTGTCAAATGGATTTTATTTTCATCTCTGCTATGGGAGTCAGATACATAATAAAGTATTGGTGATTAACCAATATGATATGTCTCATCTCTACCATCTGACACTGTAGACTGAATCATCATAGACCACATGGTGTGTGTGTGTGTGTGTGTGTGTGTGTGTGTGTGTGTGTGTGTGTGTGTGTGTGTGAAGCAGCATAAAAAGAAGCATCAGTTGGTTTTGATTGAAATGAGGTTTGATTTATATTCCCTGCTTTATGAAAACTTCACAGCCAGAAGCAAGTTTAATGTATTTATTACTATAGAAAAAGTATCAGTAACTCCTTTAAAATAAAAAACAAAGATAATAGATTCAAGATTGCGATGAGAGAGAGAGAGCTTTTTTATTTTTTTAAACAACTTCATGTTGTTCATGGTCGACATGCTGATCAGTAGCTTCAGGCCGAGACTCCCTTGTACCTGTGACATGATGCTCTCCAAAGACAGACTTCTGTTTTATCACAATTTGGCTGAAATAAGTTAAATTAAGTTCTGATCTCAAGTGCCTTATAAGCAGTTTCTACAATGACTGCTTAAAGGTTGTCACTTTTTCTTAGTAAACACTGGTAGTTAACACTAGGTGCCAAACTCAGCAGTTTACCTGTGAACCCGGGCATGCAGGTGCAGACGTATCCCGCCCCGACCTCCTCACATGTCCCCTTATTCTGGCAGGGATTGAGGAAGCACTCGTGGAAAACCTAAAACCAATCAGATCGTACTATTACAGACACACTTTACAAAAACTCTCATACTTTACAAATCATCTGTGTGGAGTTGTGTCTTGATTTATGGATGGATGTGTCAGAAATAATCAGTTCAGACAAGATAATTACTAACCTGACTGCTTGCTTGGTAGTCTTCACTGACCTCCACCTCTGGAGCAGCAGTTACACTCTCCTCCTTTGGAAGAAAACTGGAGCCAAAACCTGACAATGACACCCACAGAAAATACAATGTAAGCAAATACAAGTCGGAAAAACACGGCAACGATCTTTCCCCTAGCTACCAGACTGGCAGACGGTTGTGATCCAACTGAACAAAAGCCTGTATTCTTATTGAAAACTGGCAGCATCTCCAAACCACTGTTCATTCCCACACTTCAGGCACGCGGTGTTACTCATTTCCATTCTGCTGCAGTGAAATAAAAGTCATATTATTTCCTTTCCCCCCGTGATCCCGGCGCAGTAATCCCTTTTCCAATTGGATTGAGCTGTCACAACACAGATCAGACACCACACAACTGGAGAGATGGCGGCAAGTTTTCACACAGACAGAGAGAAGTTCCATAAAATGTGCTCTCTGCTGACTTCACTGGGCACGTCCTGTAGAAATATAACATAAGTCACTTAACATGCCAATTTAACACAGAAGAATGGTGTCAAAATAGAAACTCAGCTGTGTGAAAATCTGCACTTTTTTGTAATCTGTTCACATCGGAGTTTGTTTAAACTGGAGCTATGGGTAAAACAAACTATGATAGTGTAGTTTAGGTTTTCACTAACATCGTTTACTCAGTCGCTAACAACAAACCTTAGAGAGGAGTCCTTTGTACTTCCTGTAACACATCAGGAAATTTGATCAATTTAGCTCATTTTGTAGAGCTCTGTCTTCAGCCACATTTAATCTTCTTAGTTTTGTGTATTTTTGTTTCAATAAAACTTTAATAGCATTGATTCAAGGTTTTAGTGAAGCTTTTAAGAAGTTAAAGAATGTTGTAAGATTGTTTGGAGATTTTCAATCCACCTTACTTCAGTAATTATCGGGAAATAATATTGGAATTCATCAGGGAGATCTTAAGTGATCTAAGTACGCTCCAAACATTAAAACTATTATTATTATTTTGGTTGAGGAAACATCAGTTGTGATCAGAGGTTTCATTTCAACAAGATTTTCTCAGTTCCCACATGATCAGATTTTGTTTTTTGTTGGTTTAACGTGTAAATAAAATGTGTTTTTCTCTAAACTCAGACACTTACTGGAGCAGTGCTGTATGGTGGTTGCCCCGGTAACAGTGGTGGTTCCATAGAAGGGGCAGGAGAGGCAGTAGGAGCGGCCATGTTCAGGTTGGTAGTAATCTCTGGGGCAAGGGTAACAGGGAACCAGGCCGGTGCGGGAGAAATGACCCGCTGAACAGGGAACTGCAGGAGAGGAGAGCAGCACCATAAAGAGAAAAAAGAAAAGAAAAGAAATGGATGAATATGAAGGAGCAGGTGAAATTCCCCAATCACCCAAAAATTGAAAAAAAAGGGGATAAAGCCAACATGGAGTAGCTCCAAGTCTACAATTTTAAAGGTTAGAGGTTATTTTTGTATTCTAACTCGGAAACTAAGGTAGCAAAAATCTCTCTGTTTCCAGATTTATCATCCAACTTTAAAGGGCAATCATAAAATTTCCAAATAGGAGTTTGCCTTTCTGATATAATTGCACATGAATGCCAAATACCACCTGACACATTTCTGCTTACAGTCTGGACCTGTATTTGTTTTTGTTACCTAGCAGCATTTAGAACAATGATTAAGTTAAAATAAGCAAGTTGATAGGACATTAAGGGTGTGTGCTCTACACTGTCAAAGTGTATCACCTCCACATTCTGTCTCGTCCACTGCTCCTCTGGTGACGGTGGAAGTCTCGTCTGGACAGACCAGACACTCCCTGGCGCCGAAACCAGGCTGGAAGTGTCCCAGCGGGCATGACTCACAGATCTCCAGCCCGTTCAGAGAGTGACTGCCGGGTTTACACTGCCCTGCAGACACATGCAAAACGCCACATCAAGAGGAACAATCAGACACAGATAGAAAATCACAATTAACAAACAGTGCATTTACATCTTAGGACATGCATGAAACAAAAGAAAATAAAGCACTATTTGTGAATAATTACTATTATTTTATCCAGTTTGTGGTTCTATAGGAAAAGGATAGTCACCCAAGACAGTAAAATTAGATCAGTAGAAGGTAATTGTTAGACTTTTTATCATTGATCGTACCAGATACCATCTAGGTCATTCAGCTTGTCCTACAGTAAGAGTGAGGTCTGAGTGTATTCATGCACATAAAATCATACCTTTACATTCAGCCACACTGCGGGAGTGCAGGTAGGCTGTGGAGGTTCCCTCAGGACAGGACTTACACTCCAGCTGACCTTCCTGGTCCTGGTAGGAGCCGAGCCAGCAGCTCTCACACTCATTATATTCCAGAGAGAAGTACGTTCCCACTGGACATTGGACTGCAAAAGCACTCACAATTAGTAATTTAATGGGAAACATATACATTTTATAGCAGTATTAGCTTTTCTTAAAATCCCATAAATTTTCCTGCATTTATATTGTTATAAATAAAGTAAACCCAATTAAACAAATAAAAAGCTGATTCAATGAGTTTAGGTGAGCGTATCCTCCATTCAGTCGCCTTCTACTCACCACACATTCGGCCTTTGAGCACTGAGCCCGGCCTGCAGAACAGAGACGCCCTCCTGCCCTCCAGAGATTTGGGATCGGCCACAATCATCTCCGAGGACACATGGAAACTGGACAGCGGCTGCTTGGCCAACGTTCGCTTCAGTCGATTGGTCAGTTGCTCCAGGGTCCGCAGGAGCCTTTTCTGATTGGCCACCTCTATTGAGTCGTTCCTCGACAGGGGCAGAGGGATGCTTGCTGGGAGAACGGACAAAGTTTAAAGGACTGATAACTAACGACAAATGGTATTAATCAAAATAAAATATAATGTAAGGCAATGTTACAATGTACCAAGCATATTATTACATCAACCTGTGACAAAGAACACAAGTACTACACTAGAAAAAGCTGAAATACTTACATGCTAACCCTGTAGCTATGTCCATAAACATGAAGACAGTCACACTTATTTTACCTGTTATGTTGAAATAAATCTGGATCTTCTGGTCTCTGGTTGGGCCTTTGATTTTTCTGTGCCTCTTAGTGCGGTAGTGTGGTTGCACGCCACCGTCTTGCTGCCTGTTGGCGAGCTGCCGTGTGCCTGTGGCGAAGCCTGACTCAAAGTAGGCATAGTCCTGGGAGCCTTGAGGACTCCAGTTGTTGCTCCAACCACCTGGTGCTGATAAATATTGGGAGACAGGGAGGAACATAGGGAGCTGATAAAATGCTTCTATAAAAATGATGGTGGGGTGTTTAGTGAGGGTGTATTTGTGCGTGTAAATCTTACCAATAGAAAACCCGTTCTCGTAGTCGTAGTTGTACTCCAGACAGTGACCCTGTGACATCACCTCCAGCTTGCAGGTGACGTCATCGCTGCTACAGATGTTGGGGAGCTGTCGAGGAGACAAAAAAAGAAAAAGCAACATGTGTTTGAGAGTTGATTCACAGCAGATACAGTGTGTGTGTGTGTGTGTGTGTGTGTGTGTGTGTGTGTGTGTGTGTGTGTGTGTGTGTGTGTGTGTGTGTATTTATAAAGGCTCTCACCATGCCTCCCAGTTTGGTGTTAAACTCTCCAGTAAAGGACTTGACCAGGTCCACATCATCACAGCGAGACGCTTTAAACAGCATCTCAAAGGGCTTGAATCCGTTGTTTTCTATGCGATTCACTGAGAGAGACAAAAATAGCTTTGTCATTTAATTACCCAGTATTAACAATCATACATATATCCTAGAACTGATGCGCACATACAGGTATTCACGTACCTGCAGTAATGAGACCTAGGTGCACAGTAACAGGAGAGGAGTAATAGATCTAAAAGAATACCTGTGCTGAGCTTACCTGAGCAGTCGGGTCTGTCTGGAGAGTACGGCGGCTCCCATACGCCGTTGTTGGGGCAGAAGTAGCTGTGCACTGCATCCTGAGTGAAGCTGTAGCCATCCTTACAGCGAAGAGTACAGTTAACGCCCTCCTCCTCTTCAGAGCAAATGAACTCTCCATTCACTGGGACATACGGCTGCTCACAGGTTGTCCCTGGACAGACAAAAATATAACACATCCATATGTGTAAAAATATTTACACAAATTCATAGTGCATTTATATAACAGGATTCAGTGCATGCTGTTTAAAAAGCTGTGATGTATCTGTCAGTTGTGTACCTTGTACAGTGATGGTGAGGTGGCAGGTGCGGCGGTTTCCAGCAGCATCAGTAGCAGTGTACTGGACCAGAGTCTCTCCTACTGGGAACAGAGAGCCTGGAGCCTTGCTGCTGGTTACCATGAGGCGGCCACCTGAGAGAGACACACATTACAAAATTTTAACACATATCAATTGTGAGTGCGAAACAACATCATCATGATACTGTTTTTATACTTTTATTGCTTATTGGCAAGTGACACATCAGCGTTACATGCCAATATAATTACAAATCTTTTGGTGTATCCATCACGGTGATGTGTTCAGTAACAGTCAGCTCTCTGGGAATTGTGAGAAACTAGCTGATGTTTCCACAGATTTTTCTACATTTTATATAATAACATAATAATCTTTGACCTATGTGCAAATATTGTAGACTGTGATTTTGTCCAATTACAGGGATGTCCAGTGAAAGTGCTGGAGGAAAACTGTCAAATGTAAAAGATGAAATAAGCCTGATTTGTAACTTTAAAGACTGCACATTTCTCAGTTGCTTTTGGAAGAACAATATTTTTCCAAGTTAAGAACCTTTTCCTGAGTCAAAAGTGTTACTCCAGTTAACCTACAGAGGGCAGTCTTGGCTTTACTCCAGTTTCCAGGACTAAATGAGTCACTCTCAGTAAACCATAGAAGCTATGTTAAACTATGATATGTTGACATGTGAATAGTGACTCTGGGCATCACATGGCAGCAGAACAATCCACCTCTGGGGACTGAAGAGGAAAATTTCTACAGTCTGGTTGGTTTAAAAAAAAAAAACCTGAATGTGCAGAGAGGATAGTTCTTTGGGAGAGGCAGCAGTGATGAGAGGAGTGTTTGAGTGTGTGTGATATTGTGGGCCTTGACTGCAAACTGACACACAGGTTGTGAACAAAAAAGCTGTGAAAACATCTGCACTAAGTGTGAGACACAGACGGGATTAAAAACAAAAGGAGAAGGTGGGAAAAGTTGAGTGAGTGACCTTTCGTTTCACTCGCATCCACCTCCTCCATTAACGGTAGTAACGTCGTTCCAACAGGGCTGACACACGTCTGGTCTGCTGGAGTCTGGTGTCTCCCCTTATATATAGCCTGTGTGTGTGTGTTTGTATGTGTGTGTGTGAGTCCAGAGTCGTGACTATATATAGCTCTGGCATCAGGGTGTGGGCCTGGAAAAACAAAACACTGACGTCGAAGCAGCGCTGTGTTGACGTCGTGCGGCCCGAAGCAGCCGCAGCAGCCTGTTATTACAGTGTGTGTGTCTGTGTGTGTGAATGTGTGTGTGATAGGGGTGCACCTCTGCAGACAGGTGGGGAACGAACCCTTTGGGTCCTCTGTGAGTTTGAGGTCTGTGTTTGCGTGCCTGCCTAAGTTTGTGAACACACACAAACGCATATGTGAGCAGTGTTCGTGTGATTTATTTGTGTGTATGTGGAGCCAGAGCCAGTGAACTACATAGGTCAGGCTGTGGACTGGATCCCTGGAGAAGTCTGGTTTGTTGTCTGTCACCACCACGGCTGTTTGGGTACAGCTAGTGCGCCAGGAGAAAGCCAGCCAGCTCTACGTTATTTAGTCTATTTGGCAGAGTGGCCTTGATGCACTCCTTTATAGCAGGATTGGTCTGAATTGCTTAACATCAGCGTGGTGAGTGTGGCAGGGTGGCCCATTCTGAAATGAGAGACCAACGGGTTACGTATGAAGTTAAACCCTGCACCACTGGGACAATTTTAAAAGACTGTTAAAGCTTTTAGGATTTTTACATGTAAATGAGAGTCCATTACATTTGAGCCCTTGCCAAATGAGTTCCTACAATGCTGATTAAGCCTATCAGCACCAGGTAAAGCTCACAGTATACCAGAGTTTTAAGTCTGGTGTCTGTGGCAACTTTCCTGCACTGACGCACTGGTAGCTTTTTGTCAACCAGCAATGACTGGTTTGCCAGAGCTGAAGAGGGGAGCAACCGCAGCGACAGAGAGGCAGTAGGCTACAGGAACTAGGAGTATGGTGAAGCCTATGACAGAAAAACCTAGGAGGCATTCAAGAAAATGTTCTGATGTTCCACATATGAAAGAAAATTGGTGTTCAGAGGAAGGATTACAGTATGAAGAAGGAAGCTAAGACAAATACAGATTGTAATTACTCTCACTGCCAGATGGGGAGATAGAAGTTCCACACTGCAGGTTTAA
This sequence comes from Lates japonicus, assembly GCA_033238685.1. Taxonomy (NCBI): domain Eukaryota; kingdom Metazoa; phylum Chordata; class Actinopteri; family Centropomidae; genus Lates; species Lates japonicus. Next base: position 21,104 of record BRZM01001185.1, on the reverse strand, counting down.
GTAAAAATACTGTCAAACATAAAAGCTGTGTTGTGCTGCCCCAAAAATGATTTTGAGTAAAATTAAAGGTAGCCATTGAATCACAAGGTAGTGGCAGTTCCTGAGGAAGTTTGAACTTTATGCTCAATTAAATTACTAGCTGTTACTAGTTACTTAAGAGATGAGGATTTCATATGTAAAACATGATAAATGAGACTTGGGACCTCGTGGACTTCAACGCACAAATTTTGCTCACACATTAATTCATCAACAAACACATTAAAAGACACTGAAAAGGGTCATTCTTCTTACTGAATACTTGTGTTTATGTAAAAATGCTGAACCTCTGCTGGGCCAGCTGTGAACTAAATCAATATTTTGTCTGTGGATGTATTTCTGGAATGTCAGCTTAACGAAGACAGTGATTAATACCGAGATCGGTTGTGTATGGCAGCTGCTCTGATAAAGAAAAAAAAGAAAAAATTTGACAAGCAATTCAAAAACATCTAACTCCCATAAGAGTCAAATACGGTGTATGGATGTATAATCATATAAAAAAATGGATGGAATGAGTGCACATTCCCACAAAGGAACATTTTTCATAGCAAAAACACCTGCTTCTCTCTGCTGCCTCCGTCTGTTTTAACATTAATGACATTAACAGGCATTGTAACAACTTCATCGGGCCACTAGTCCTTTTCTCTCTCTATCTGTCTTAAACACAGACACACAAATGAGGCATTCATGCACACAATTACAATCCACCCTCTATGTCCAGTGTCTCTCACCATCATTCACACACACATATACACAGAGATTTACAGAGGCACAGAGCCCTCTCCTTTTCCCAGTCACCCAATGGAAAAGATCCTGTTTTACCATCATCAGTGGAGGAAGAGGAGGGTGGAGTGGAGTGGAACAGAGGAGCAAAAGAATAAACCATCTACTGAAGCTGCCGTCTGAGAACGGCGACCAGACATACCTGAGTTGTCGGAAAACTGTGGCACCTCCCAAGCGACGCTCCCGTCTGTGGCCTGGACCGTGGGGTGACCTGCACCTGTCAATCACTGGGCTCCCGTATCTAAGAGGGATGGGTTTGTTAACAGGATGTGTGATGACCAGATGAGCAGATGGTGGAGCACACAATAAAAAACAGCACATTTGTGAACATTAAACATATCAATAACAGCCATTTAACATCTACCGGCTGCAAAAGCAATCAAACCTGTAATCTCAGCCATGTGTAGGTAAAAAAAGCATTGTACAGTTTGAACACACAAACTGCTCCCAAGACTGGAATATATTAGAGACAATATTAGAAAACACAGTTGGGAGCAGTGTGCTGCGCTGTGATCTGTTTTGATGCAGCAGTACAGGTGTCAGAGGCACGCTTAAACACATGTCTCTAATAAAACCACAGCGTTCCACCACCATAATAACATATGAAATGTTCACAGCTACCATGTGAGGTTTTCCCCAAACCTGTGATTATTGAGCAGTTGACACAGGACACCCTGTTTTCACCGTTACAGTAACACTGTGGCACCTGCTGGGCCGGACAGACTCCCTCACTGCTGAGTACATCAATTCGTCAGATTTACATTGAATGACGAAATAAGCTGCAGCAGAGGGTGGGCGGATGGGGTAACAAACAGGCCAGGAAGTAGGATTTGCCGGGTGGATAGAGGCGCTGGAGGCCACTGGTTTGGGTCTCACACACCAAGGCAACAGACTGCACACACATTGTTGTATTTTGTATTGTAATTTACTGTTTCTGTGCGAGGTCAGGGCCTTCATTAGGCCTTTATTAAAAATTGCAGCCCTGGTTGTCAACACCATGAAAAAAAAATGTTAATAACAAAAAGTCATCTAAAATATTTCATATGTATACAAAGCAGCTCAGCTGTGTGTACTTCAACCAATGGTTACAGGGAGAAAGACAAAACACAGTTCAAATAGCTGGCGTCACTGTTATCAGAGGCGCCTCGCTTCATTAGGCGTCTATATCTTTTATGAAGTCTTTAAAGCCAGTATTTGCTTAGAATAATTATGCGATTACAGCATCTTTCAAATTATTCTGATGGAATACATTTTGTTTTGTAAAAAATTGGTGCAGTCTTTGTGTTGGGACACAACCAATGGGATATGTACTCTAGAATGTACATTCTACAGATGTTGTTGTCTTTACATCTATATCAGTTAATATTTGTCTTGGTAATAAATGACATTCTGGAGAAGATATGACCAGTGATCAAGTATATAAAAGTCAAGTGGAGCTGTGGATGAATCATGAATAGCCTGCAGTGTGAATGATATTTCCCCTCTCTCATAAAAATAGGCCATGGAAGCCATATACAGCATCCATTGTTTGCTTTGATGCAGTCTCCAGAAGATAGCTCACGATGACTGTTACTGTAAAAGGAGCAGTTGGCCTGGTTCGGAGGCGGTGCGGTCGCGATGTAGGTGATGGTCTCTTTTCCGATGGGAACAGCTGAGGCGGAGAGTAGACTGGCTTCACCTGCACCACCACCTGGAGGGTGAGACAGTAAATACAAAGAGACTCATAACTCAAAACTGGAATGAGTCCAGTCCAACATCTGCAAAGTAACTTGTTAAGCACAGTTTACTACACACCATGTCACAGGGCATAGATAGCTTGTGACTCTGTGTACCTAACCTCTTCATGTGGACACAAGTGATTTCCTTCATATATTATTTTAATTTGAAGAGTTTATACAAGCCTGAAGAAGTAAATGTATCCAAATTTAACATGAAAAAAAGCTAAAATTGTTTTTGAAGAGTCAGTTAGTCATTTATTGCTGCCTGTATGATGGGCATATTTTTCTGATGAAATCTTTGGCAGTTTGAAGAAATCAATTGCCTATCAATATCAATATCAACCTCTTCTTTAGAGTTATCAGTGGCATTTGGGACGTTAGCTGGCGTTGGCGGTTCCACGTATGCATCATCTCTGCAACAATATGCGGGCACTGGATCCATGGTGGTTCAGCATCTGAAGGAGACAGATACATTTAGAGACGAGAAACTGCAGACGCTTTAACTTAGAGCTCAACGATTTGTTACGGTTAAATTAGACTCAAATATTGCAGATGTTCGTCCCATCATACACTGTATACACTGGCGTCAGCCTGCTCCGGCATTTCTCACTGAGGTGGGTGTGTGATGTCATCGACCCTGACCTCTTTAATCACAACCGTCACACACTCATTACTGGTCATTACTGAATCAAAGTGTGCACAACTTCGCTGTTCAACAGACCAGACCCCATGATGCATTTTAGAGTCTGTGATTGTAACTCCTCTTGTCTCCTGTCCACCCATTACCTCAACAACAGGCCACAACGGTGGAGCATAGGTGAAATTACTTTGTATGCTTTTATAATTGTCAAAACAGTTGGTCTCATGGAAAAAGAAGCTTCATCTCAGATAAATGATATTTTTTGGCCTTGATAATCATAAATCTGAATCTGAAACCCAGTGTGTGAGGAAGTTGCTCATGTTAACAACTACTACAATGAACTACAGCAATGACATGAGTTAATTCTGACATTATAGCTGTTTGGGTAAATCCGAGAGAATAACTAGGGGTAAGTGGATTTTTTTAAAAAGTCTGCTCGCTTGTGATCAACATCTGGAGCTTAAATCTTATCAGTCCCAGTAGACCGCTGTTGAGTTCCTGTTTAAGTGGCGGCAGCCATGGTAAGTGGTGTATTTTGCTAACTTGATCAACACATCAATAGTCCTGGTCTTTATTAGTAAATGAGCTATTATGTTTGGTATGGTAATCCAGTAAATGTGTGCATCAAAGGCTGGTTGTCTCTCACTCTTTTAATGTGGGAAAAGGCTGTAAAAGTGATCTGAATAGCTGCTTATGTTTTTATTGTTTGTGATGTTTTACAAACTATTCACAATTTAAGTGTTGACCCTTGACCCCTCTGAAGTAAGGAAGGTTAACAGAATGTTTGACTTGAGAAAAACCTGAGGAAAAGTTGAAAAGCTGAGAGTGCATGTTTGTTGTTGCACCTGCACTAAATAGGATTTATTAGTTATGAGGTTGAGTAAGCCCAAGTTGTTTCAAAGCGACCTCACAGATTCCATTTATTAGTTTACTGTTCTGTAATGAGCTTTTTTTATAACAGAGTTCAAGTCAAGAGTCATTCACATATTCAGATATTTCAACAGCCTGGTTGTCTTGAAAAGGAAAATGTTAACATCCATCTTGAGGCTAATTAGAGATTTACAGAGCCACATAAATGGAAGAGGAGTACAAGAAATGCAGCCTCTGACCTGGGATTAAAAGGAATAAAATGTTGATCTACCATGTATTTTGCCATGTATGGCAATAGGTAAAAACAATAGAATAGCAGTCACATAAAGATTTACGACAAGTGTGTCTCTTGGTCAGACAACAGACAAAGTCTGGCTGCAGAAAGTGAAAACTAGATCCTCTCACTTTCATTAAAACTGACTCTCAGATTTTCTATTTGTTCCAGCGGAAAACATCTTGGACAGAAAGCCCTCTCAGAGATGAAGCATGGTATTGGAAAAACAATGTTATATTAATGTCTACCTGTTTTGGCTGATGGCAAGCGCAATACCATATTTGGAAGAAACAGTTTCTTCCTTTGTCTCCATTCTGCACAGCGTATTTGTAATAATGAAATGGCTGATTCAGTTCAACTCAGTTCAAGCCTTCAATAAATGACAAAACCTCCAAGAGTTAGATCTCCCTTCGATGCGACAGTGGTCACGCCTGTTGCATTGTGTAAAGAGAGCTGTTTCCCATCTGGACCTGATGACCCATCTACTTAGGCATTTATTTCTGCTAAACACTAACACACTTAGCTCAATCGGCCTCATTCATCTTCACAACAGAGAGGATATTTCACTTTGGGTGTCATCAGCATGAGTGAGGAAGCGAAAAGAAGGCAGAAGCTCACAAAGGCACTTTAACTTTCTAACAACTTTGGCTCTTGATCTCACCTCAAAATGTGCAGCCCATATTGCAGCACTCCCTCTTTATTCTCTCTATCAGTCCACATTTTCTCTTTAATTTCTATTTCTCCTCCTTCCATCCGTCCATTTGTGTGAGAGATCAGAAAAACTCATCTTCTCTGTACCATTATAAAATACACCTAGATATGGCTCATCCTCCCTCTCACCTCTCTGTCAACCCCTCTATTTCTCCATTGTTTTCATCTTTCACGGCCTCTTCCTCTGCTTACTTTGACAGCAGTTCCTTCGATATAGTAAACTCTCTCAGGAAATGGGATTGAGGACATTTGAGGAGGCAGGCATAACCGCTCTGCACCCTGTTATTTCTCACGGGGCATCTGGAGGCTGCAGCCTATTATAATGATCTCAGAGCCCAGTCGGAGTGGAGAGGAGAGACATGCGAAAACTCGGACATGGTATGGTTTGAGTTAATGACCGAGGCCTGCTTCAAAATGGGGTTAGCACCATTCTACCATTCACAAAGCAAGAAAAATGCAGAGGGGAACAGAGAATGGAAAAATCTCCTCAAGTTTCCTGCTGTTTCTTTTTTATATCTTCCTCTCCTCTTTCTCACATATTCTCTATCTTTCTTTTTTTTTAGCTCTTTTAACAATCCGTCTTTTCTGCTTGCAAATAAACTCACATTACAAGTGTCATTCAGCACTGGAACATTAATTGAATCTTCCATATTCCAGCAGCCATATTGAACTTACAAACAACCAATGGTGAAAACTACTGGCAGAGCTAATACAGCCAAATAAGACCAGTTCAAGTTTTAATTAATCCATCGATCCATGTAATTATTTTCTCTAATTCGGTCTAGCCTGCTGTGAAAATTCATAGCATTTGGAGAAATACCTAATTAGCTTTTTTTGTTCTTTGTATTCCTCTTAGTGTACATATTAAACAAACAAGATATAAAATGTTAAAAACTGGGCTTTAGAAGTATTAAGTAATACATATTTGGAGAGCCAGGCTAGCTGTTGCCCCTGCTTCCAGTTTTATACTACTAAGCTAATTTGCTGCCCAACCTGTTCCATATTTAGTCCACAGATATGGGACTGATGTAACTCTTGGCAAGAGCGAAATAACACCTAACTATAACTATATAATATAAGAATAACCTCAACTTCCTCCACCTGTCTTCACCTCAAAAATATTTCATCCTAGTTTTCCTTTTTTTTTGTGGCTCAACCCTGATCCACGACCTCTGACAGAGCTACAAGTGAAAACTTCCTCTTTTACACACACACACACACTCTGCATCACCTGTACAGACGGCTTTATGGACATTAGCTGTCCAGTTCCTGAGGAAACGTGCACGCCGCCTTCCTGTTTCCCTGGAAGTTGTAGCCTTGACGACAGGTGAGCGAGCAAGCGAACCAGCGACACTGTCCTCCTACGTGCAGGCGGGGCGACACCAAGATGTTCTTCTGAGGCCGATGGGACAACGCACCTCTGCAGAGGTATGAGAGAGACCAAGAGATGAATCGATATCTGATGATGTTTATGTTGTTCCTTGAAAAATATCTGTTGAGAAGCGGCTCGGATCCCACATCTAATAGCCATCAATCATTATTAAAAGTAGTTAACAAGGTACTACTAGTACTGCAGTAGCAGTTTGAATTTATTTATCATTATGTCAAATCATATAACATCTACTAATTTGAAGATAAAAGATAGCCAAAGCAGAACAGACAAACGGAAAAACCTCTTTCAAGATCATAGGCATGTTTCCTGTTTACTAGGAATGTGATAAAATCTTTCTTTGAGCAGGCTCCACTATAAATGCCAACAATAAAAAGTATTTCCAGGTGTGTGTGTATCAGAAACTGGCACAAAAACAACAAACATTTGGTGGAAATCAACCTAAGAAAGTACTGACCACAGGACTCGTACACTGGAGGCTTTTATGCACTTGCGGATGCAGGCTCATGTGGTTTTAACTTGATGATGGATAGATCATTGTCATTTCTCTCCTTTAGCTATAAGAGCTATCAGGAAACCTCACTGAGAGGAGATTTCAATCGGATGAAAAATATCTACATCCTCTCAAGGGCGATCCCACGTTTCACCACAGTACCAAACAAACACTAAAACAAACCACTGGCTACGGCAGCAGCCACAGAACCCTCAGCTGTGTTAAAGAGGTACTTACGACAGTCTGCGGGCAAACACTGAGATGGTCAAACAAACAAGCTGCAGCAGCTCAGTCAGAGCACCGGGGGAAGGAGATGGTAGTTATCGATAAACCGAGAAGTTCTCGAGCGGACCCGGCAGGCGTTTTAAATAGAGCAGCTAGCTGGTTGGTTGGAAGTAAGTCAACGCAGGCTCAAACAGTAAAGAGCCCGGAGGTTTGTGGCTAAACACTCCTCCACACTGTCCCTTTTGTGTTGGTGTACCTGACCTGGAATTAACTCTCTGTGATGAGCATGAGTGTGTGCAACTAGTACAACTTAACTATCAGTTTTAGAAGTGTGTGTAGGCGCATGTGTATGGTGACTGTAGCTTTGCTATGAGAAAGCAGATGTATCTCTCTGCAGATGATGATGTGAGTACATCTGTGCAAATACACACCATATGTTTAACCACTGTGCATGTGGTGTATGTTCTCATGTGTTTACATATGTGTAAAACCATGTTTTTTCACAGAAATATCAGATCCATATGTTATTTTAAGTCAGTCATTTGATAAATTATCTCTCTGTTTTTCAGCCAGGCAGCATTCAGTAACCTAAAACAGATAATATGAGCTTACAGTTAAATACAGTCAGACTGAGAGAAAGATGTGCTGTTAGAGAGGCTGTGTGTTTGAGTGAATGCAGGGCTGCGTAATTTATCATGAAATAATGCAAAATTGAATAACCAAATAAAGAAATCTAAATTTAACTCTACAGATAGAGGGAACCACAAGACTTTGGATGAAGGCGGCGTGACAGATGAAAAGCAAAAGAAATAGTGGTTGAGATATGAATTCCTTGGGCAGGACATTAACAGAGACATTCAACTGAGAGGAAACTGTGACCCAGTGTCTTCTGGCAGATTTCTATTAGGATGTTTGCCAAATGGCCAAATACGATAAATATATTACTCAAAGCCCTCATATAAAGCTAGAAAGCTATTAAACAGTTTATTGCCAAAAACAAGACATACAATGCGTCACCTCAATAAACTGTGGTTGCAAAATGATTGACAGCACAAAACAGATTGAGTGTCTCTCTTTACAATACAAACAAATAACGCAGCTATGCTTCAATTAAGATGTTCTTTCCCCTTCACCTTTGTGAGTGTAGTTATCATAAACAGGCTGTGGTGTTTTTCCAATGTCTTTTTCACTCTTGCATTACCACTTGGCTCAAATAAAGGAAAGGAGTGTTTGGAGTTTCTTTACCACACACAGGGAAAAGGCACCTTGTGCCATTTTGAACCAGAATCTTTTTGTCTTTTCCAGATGTAACACACAGGGTAAGATAGTGGTTTGGGTGTGATGAAGGCTTACCCACACACCGAGGTTGGGGTCCACTCCACTGAGAGTTGGCCTGGCAGGTGAGTCTGAAGTCCCCCTCTAGCCTGTAGCCTCGCTCACAGCCCACCTGACACTCCGCCCTGTAGGAGGCGCCGCCATCGCTGCACCTCAGGAAGCCGTGCTGGGGCCGAGTGAGGGGCGGGCAGGAACGCACTGTGGGTCGGAAAAAATAAACAGATCAACAAAACAGACACAAAACACATATTGTTATGGTTTAAAGGACCCATGGCTTGTGTTGTTATTGTTTATGTCTTTACTTCTTGTTATTTGTGAGTGTTTAACTTAATTTGTGTTTGTGACTGAAACACCAGTTTCCACAGATAACCATCTTGTCAATGCAAGGCTGCATAAACAATGAACTGAGTATGGTGTCGTTTTTCAAGGACACTGCGCTCTCTGTTTTTGATAGTATGGCTCTTACTATACCTCCCAACCACTGCTACAACTGGGTTTTGGCTCACGTTCAGTAGCCTACTGATGCTCCTGTACCCATTTCATCTTTATGAAGTCTCACAATCTGCTTTTTTACTTACTCAGGGAATTCTTTACCATGTGGGTCCATGCTGATTTACACACAACCTGGGCCAAAACTGAGGAAGCTGTGGTGTTAACAAGTTATTTAATAACCTAGCTTATGCAATCAGGCTTAACTGGAAGTCAAAGGTGTACTCACTTTTGTAAGGTTGCACTTTGGGGCCCATATTTTCGATGTTGTCTCTCTAACCTGTTAGTTTTTAATTAGACATAAAGTGAATACCCTACACTTCAACTTAAAATTAATATTACAGTTATTGTCAGATGTCATGTCTGTGATATCAGTTTTATACTGTAAATCTGACTTGGTGTGACTCAGCAAACCCCACCTGTGTGCCTCTCTGAGACAACGAAAACAAATTTAAAAACATGTACATATCATTAATTTATGGTTTAAAATGCTTTTCAACCAGGTTTGAGGAATAACTGATCAGCCCAGGTACTGTATATAAGTCACAAGAGAGGAAAAAGCAGTAAATCAACTGCAGGAATGCACAGCACTATATCATCTTTAGCTATAACTTGGGACCTATCATTTAACCCAAAGCGTGAAAGTCCCTAAGAAATAAAAGAAAAAATCCTGTGTGTGTCTGTTCTGAGTTATGCTGAGGTCTAGAAAAGGGTGTGTAGTGTGTTATTTCTCATCACCACCCATAGACAGACAGGCACTTCAGAGGAGACCCCCTCCCTCAGGGCTGAACTAGCTGGGAGGTCCTACAATATGTGGCAAAGGCTAGACTTAGTGTAACACATACAAGCAGACATATGCACACACACTCAGAAAATATATACCCAAAGCCACATACTATAAATCTCCAACACACACCCTTGAATATTCAGTGTCTTGGTATTTCTGTGAGTCACTCTGTTGCTGTCTTTCTGCTCAAACTGGCATTTTCCTCGTTAATCTCTTGACCTCTCCAACTCCCTCTTCCTTTCTCTCTCTCCTGTCTCCTTTCTTGAACTCCCTCACAATCTTGTTTCCCTCCGTACAATCTCCTGTCCTTCCTTTCCTCATATCCTCTCTTCCTGTCAGTCTTGCTCTCTCTTTAATTGAATCCTCCCTACCTTTCTTCCTCTCAACATCTGGTCTGGCAGACAGCAGTAGCCTCCCAGTAAACGTGGATTCCTCGCTCAATCTAAACACATATGATCTCAATACATGGCAAGAAATCTTTACGCTCCGACACACACGCAGTCTCGCTCGTTGGACGGTTGCAGAGAAACGGTGCAACAGATCAGCTCCTTATCCTTCAGCTTGATAAGTCGATTTAGTGCTACATAAATGTTTATAAAGGTTTGCAGAGATCAGAGGAGAAGCGGCAGGCCCTGAGTGCTTTGATGAAGGTCCCGTAGTTTAATGAGGAATTATATGAGACATGTGGCGCAGAGTAACCTGCTGGGTTTAATCAGACAAGCTTGTATGTTTGTGTGTAATCAGTATATGACCTGCGTTGTAAGATACTGTATGCATCATTCAAGATAATACAAAGTCTGCAATTACGTAATATGAAAATCAGATGTAATAAGCAAAACGTGTGTCGTTTAACATTTAACATGTAACTTATATTTTGAGAAAATCTGGCTATAATTGGAGCTGGAACACAGTATAGCATTCAGTTACTCTAATCAGCAACATAACAAACCAAGAAAATACCCTGCATTTCCTCAAGGAGCTCAGTAATCAAGAGGCTTTACTGCTATTGAGATGATCAACAAGCCTCAGAAGACAAATTATTTGCGATCATCAGCTGCAGCAGCCAAGTAGATATCTGTGCTTGTTTTCCCAACCAATGTACAGTAGCTTCATTTTTCGCAGTTCCGCCTTGCTTTTTTTAATCATGTCTTTATTAGAGAGTCAGCAAAAAAAAAAAAAAAGATGACAAGAAATGAGGGAGTAGAGAGAGATGAGGACGGTCACTCAGCCAGACTGGAACCAAGGATATTGTGACTCATAGTCAGAGCCTTAAAACCCTTAAAAGCAGCTGTGGATTTTTAAGCACAAAATACACCACATGAAGGTGTGTGAAGGTGAAGCTGCTCATGTTCTTTTCACAGTTTTATATCAGTGTCTCTGAAGATGTCACCTTGGGCTCTGGGAAATTCTGATGTGCATTTTCACTGTTTTCTAACATTTCATGGAGTAAATTGTTGATCCATTAATCAACAACCTGCAAATTAATAGATAATTAAAATACTTAAAGTTTTTCAATGAGATAAAGTTTCAAGGTTGCTAAGAGAAGACCTGCTTCTTCCTCACCTCTACAGCTGGCAGGTGTCCCAGACCAGGTGCCATCAGCCTGGCACAGCCTGATGCTGGTTCCCTGGAGGTCAAAACCAGTCTGGCATCGCACACCACAGGCCGCATCAAAGTTGTTGTTGCATACATTTTGAATGAAAAAGCCATTTTCTGGAGGAAACAGCGCTGGACAGTAAACCACTGGAGGAGAAGAGAAGAGAAGAAGAGAGAGTGAAATTTCAAAAACAATACTGATGCTGCTGGTAATGGAGTCTGGCTGTGGGACAGACTGGAAAGTTAATGTTCCTGACAAAAAAGATAACAAAGCATGAAAGCAGAAAATTACAGGTTGTCAAACATCACCTCCCCAATCTGCACAGAGGGAGGAAGAGAAAGCACAACGGTGTATGAAACTGATGATTAATGAACATCATTGTGCTCAGATGAACTGCTGTGTGGAAATCACTGGCTCTTTCTTTAAGAAATGGGAGGGCCGCTGGAATTACTGGAAGCAGATTCATGACACAGGATGCTCTAATCTCATACTTCTGTAGAGCTCTATGTTTGCGTTCCAGTTGATTCATCAATGTATCACTACATTTACCAAACATGGTTGGCATGGTTTTCTTGGCAGTGTCAGACTGCCCTCACTCCAGGCTCTCATTGGCCACAAATTCTTCCATAGTTCTTCTTTATAGAGCATGCTCACCAGTGTGTTAAAGCATATAGTGTTTCCTCATTATTACAGCCACATGAGGCCTGAAAGTTTCAGTTTCCAATTGGCTCGCCATGACTTGTCATGTACAGAGTGACATAGAGCTGAAGCGTAGATTTAAAAGGAAGAATTTGATCTCTTAACAGAGTACGAGAGGAAATCTGTGAATCAGTGTGATTCTGTTTCTTAATTTACCGTATCACTGTTTGTGACCAAGTTAGATTTTATGGGTTCCAAAGCGAATATTTGTCCTCTGCCTTAGATCCCAGCGGACAAATCTCAACTACTCATGTTGGTGGAAGCCTGTATTTCTCAGAACTCATTTGTCAGTCAGCCAGTATGACTGGCAATGACTTTGGATTTTTTTCCTGATCTTGTCTGAATTTGTTTGGGCAGTGACAATTTTCCCTCTAAATTTCAGCCATAAGGATAATTGGTGCTGCTGCTACCTGTTCAGTTCTGCAAGTTGTTCAGAAAAGTAAAAACAACTTGTTTCTTTTCCTGGGAAAGTCTGTATATGACGACCAATGTCAAGACTAGCAGACATAAATGTACACTATGTGTCTGCGGTTGAGACAGATCAGGCTAACGCAAACATTATGGATAAGGCAGTTAACAGATCAGTCCCTCTTACCCTGGCAGGTCATGCCTACTGGCTGATAGCCCGGCTTGCAGACGCAGTCACTGACAGAGGTGCTCCCAGGCTGGGATGTGTGCTGCAGGTCAGGGCAGGGCAGGCAGGTGCTCAGGCCTCCTGGTGTTCCCTCTGGTTTGTAAGTGCCAGGTGGACACACTGGAAAGAGGAGATATAGTTAGAAACCAGTCCCGAAATTGGTCAGTATAAACGTACTGTATGTAATGTCACGCAGAGGGAAAGACACAAAAAGACAGCTGCATGGAAAGACTGAATGATAGACATGTATAAAAGAAAATTTAGCTGAAATGAAAAACTGTCTCTCTACTGCAAGACAGCTAAAAAATCTTCGTGACTGAAACTGAAAAACAGATTTATGAGGAGACTTTGATCATATTCATGTCTGGACATGTAGTGGCGGAAAATGTGGCAAAAATGACAATGATCTCACTGGCTAGGTAGAAAAGACAAGCTCAGTTCAGCATCTTAATTATTCCAAGCAGGGAAAAACTGTTTTGTGGCACCGAAACACCATAGACCATTTTCATTAGAGAGAAATGCAACAATCAAAGAAAGGTTTATGAGCATCTAAAACCAGTTATGGTTCGCATGTAAGCGCACATGGGCTGCATTAGAAAAACCCTTTTGATCACCTGCACGCGCACACGCTCACAGACACACACAGACATAATACAGTGTGTTTCCCATTAGCATCACCTGAGTCGGATCAGAAGACATGCTGTAAAAATGAAGAAGCAGGGGTCATATGAAGGTCCTCCAACATTCTTTCATTCACCATCAGTCAACCTATAAAAACCAGTCAGCGCATCACTTGCGTTGCAGAGGAGTGAAAATGAATGACTGAATCCATCACATGGGTCTTATCAGGGTTTAAAGGTTACTTTCACATGGGACTGTTCATAAATTACAGATTACTTGATTAAAAGTGCGATCGCTGATGTCATTCGCTGTAATATTTTCAGTGACGTCACTTTATCCCGATATCCAGTGATCTCATGAGTCTCTGATGTTTTTTAAATTAACTACTTTAAATTATCTCCAAAATTCAGTTTATGATTATTGGTATTATGCTATTACCAGGGACAACAGCCCTTATCAGCCATTACATGGGCAGTTTCACACAAGCAATTTGATGTGCTGACAATTCCCATAATTCACAGCGATTACTGGTGCATTTAGGAGGGTAAAACCTTTATCAGTTGCTACCCAAACTCTTAGCAATTTTCCTCTGTGTTGGTTTGGTTCCTGTGTATCCACATTGCTTTAAAAGGAAGCTTTTCAACCAGCAAAAACACATTACTGCCACAATATCTTTGATGACTGCTGTTGTTAACATGACTCACGCCAACTCATTCACCATCACATTCTCAGTCATAGTTAAAGAAAACTCTCTGGAATTATTGCAGAATTACTTGGTGTTAAATATTTGTGATCACTCAACGTGAATACATGTTCAAACACATTTGAGAACAATTAAAAGTGGTGTCATTGTTTATCGACATTTTAGCGCCGTCTTCTCTATAAAATGACTGGTTTTCTGATCCACTTTCATGCACAGGGCCCGCATATGACGTAGGTTTACTGAGAGCGTGTTAAAGTGCGTCTGACACTGTAGCTCCACACACATTACTGCTAAACCACAGAATTACACTGTGTCATATCACATAAGTACCAAATTAAGGAAATCTGTTAACAGATTACAGTTGTCATTTCTTTCCTGGGTGCCGCTCTGTTACTCACGTCATACCCTATTCAAGTGAATCCAAGTGTTGTTTGCATTAATTGGAAAAACAAACCCGTATAATATTGACTGCAGCAGTTTCCGAATCAAAACAGGCTCCAGAGGAAAGGGAGTTTCAGACGGCCTCTTAGACAGTTTAATTTGGTGCCGTGCACTTCAAATGAGAAAATCATAAACTCTCTTGACCCACACCCACACACATCATTTAAACATATTTAATAAATAAAAGAAAGATGCAGAAAACTTGTATCCTATTGGGATATGAATGGATTCAAAGCCCTTTACTGTTAGCAGCAGGATTAATAACGAGCTTAAAAATATTTCAGGACATTTAAAAGGTTATAATATCACTTTCTGTCACTGGCTTTGTTTGTTCAAAGCAGTTCAGAGGTATCCAGTTTAGTAAACAGTTGAACACAAACATTTAACAAGCACGTTTAATTATAAGCAGTACTGTAGGTGCTACAGAGAATCCACAGTTCTAATATTCTTCACAACTCATTTACTCATCGCTACGCCAGAGGCCAGGTGTGAATTTCCATTGCTGAGCCAATGCCAGCCTGGCCTCTCTCACCACACTCACGCTCCCTCCCTTCCCTCTCAGCTGAAACCCAGCGGCAGGTCAGCCAGGAGATGTTAACCGACTGTAAAGCAAGCAAAGGCTGCTGGCACTAAAACGCACCCAGTAACCCACATCAAATACACACACAGGCAGGAAAACCATGTGGTATACCTGTTCTGGTGCAGACAGCATGTGTGTGTGTTGTCAGTCAGCCTGTCTGCAGTTTTGCATTTGATAACAAAAGCAGCAACTTCTCCATCCTGTGTCTTTTAAACTCAGAGGAGGGATCTTGCATAAGACGGGACGACAGCTAAAAGTGTCCCCTCTGTTCAAGTGCTCGGGAATCTGTTTTACAGCTTCATTTAAGGTTTACAGGAAGCCTAGTTATTTTTAATGTGAATAATAATTCACCCGGAGCGCAACAGTGGAAACACTGTATCGAAAAAATATAAAGTTTCAATTCCTGGCATGTCGCATGTGCTGGCAGGTAGAAATGTACACAGACAGATGCATCGTCACACACAGAAACACACACACAACCCACACACAGAGTGTAGAAAGACCAGACTCAGCTTCTGGCTGCTTGAGTCGGGACAAAAGGAAGGAGGGATGAACAGGAAGGGATAAATGATGACAGAACAAGGATCCATGAATGTAAAATTAAACGGAAAAGCTGGAAGGTGAATGTGGAGAAAACTGCGCAAATTTCCTTTAAAATGTATCACTGCTCCATGACTTCAGCCAGAAGACAGACCCCATACTGAAGCTAATTGTGTTTGGACCCTGCACTGGTCTGAATTACGCATCAGCCAATAGTCTCGTTTTGGATCTGTCTCCTTACTGCCTATGGCTGCGGAGTTAACTCCACTGCACTGTACCCTTCATTTAGAGAGGAAGTGGACCGTCAGCAGCCAAATGACCATAAAACAGAAAGAGCCTGCTGTGTCTGAACTGGCTGTAACCATATGTAGAGACAGCAGCTGGTCAAAGAGAACTACTGTACGCAGTAATGATCTTAGGAAGGGAAAGAACGAACCTCGAAGATCAGGAGCTATTTATTTAGAGTTACAGCAATATTTGAGCAATCCTAATGAAGTTAAACGACATGTCATAACATCACCAGCTTTAATACTTTCTGATTCTCAACGACCCTTTGAAAATGATTTTTTTCTGAGCGGCAGAGAGAAATATAACTTTAATAAAGGAAGTTATGAGTAGGCCAAATAATAATTTTTGAGAGGAGACAGGGAGATAAGATAAAACGAGTTAGCGAAATGAATGTCTTGATTTTCCAGTAAGGCATGTCTCTTTCATCACTCCTGCAAACTGACTCCTTTAACCACTGACCTGGGGTCTGCTTTGCCTCCTTTTAAAGCAAAAGTCTGGCAATATTCTGTATTTTATTGGTAACAAATCCCATTAAAAGACCAAAACCAAAGAAGAAATTAATCCTTTTAACCATTATTGCCTGTGTACAGTAGCCAAAGCCTGATATCTAATTTCTCTGTGCTATAGAGCTCCATTGTCTCCAAAAACTATTAAAAACACATCAGTGAACCACACTGTTGTACTGGGTGACATGCGCCTCCTTCATTTTGCTAAACTGCTGTTTATTTTAAGTCTATTCCCCATACACTGTCCTGAAAATCCAAAATCCAAAACAAAACAGCAGTTCCCAGAGTAAATGACTCAACCTTTTTTAAAACTTAAATTATACCATGTATTTGTGACCTGTCTTTAAAGATTTGTGTCTACAGTAGGAACCTGCAGGTTTGGGGCCACAGACACAGCAGGGAAGCTGGAAACTATTTAAAGCCGCACTAATGTATTGTTGGTTTTGGTGCTTTCGTGGACAGTAAGAAAAATGCAGAATAACAGCAGCATTATGCTTTAATTGAGGGCTTCCTCTGACATTCACAGACTCACGATGACTCAGGATGGACTTCAACGTAGCAGAACCGACACACATTCCTCCTCCTCCAGTGCCTACATTACCCACAATGCAGCACAACCGCTGACAGTTCAGTCTGTGATTCAAGTGTGTTATTCTAATAGTGGCTAGTGTAGCCTAGAGCCTCAAGCAGAGATGGGGAGCGGGCTACAGAAGTCTGGTAACCTCACCTCTTTCTAACTTTCCAGATTTCTTGTTATTTTCCGACTCGTAGTCTTCAGCTCCAAATCAAGTGACATCACTTGAGGCAATTTATCAGATTTCGCACAGCTCCCTCTGGAGCCACAAAAGGCTTTATGCTACTGTTTCACATATGCAGGAGTCCTCCCAAAGTAAACGGCCTTTGATGTGTAAAATATGTGGAGTTTCCCTTTACGATACTAGCCTTTACTCAGATAGTCCTGAATACAAATACTCATGTGACTAACATTTAAAGTAGGAAAAAATAATAATACATTCTCTTTGGATTAAAAAGGAAGTCGAAAAGAAAAGACAATGACAAAACCAAGCACAGGAAAGTTCATCTGTTAAACTCCTTTCTCCTAATATGAAGCGAGTCAGTTTAACTGGCAGACACGTCAGGTCCGGGAGCCAAAGTTACTATCACACGAGAATCTCTCATGTCTCTGGGGGGACGCTGTGTTCGATTAGCCAGGCCTAAAAACAGACTGGGACCGAAACGATGAAAGGAGATCCAGAGGGAGAGCAAGAACATCTGCCTCCTCAGCCACAATGACAAACAGAGAAGGCAGAGTTAGTGAGAGTGTGGTTTTCATCTGAGAGGGGCATATTATGCTTAGTCCAAGAGAATCCACAAACACATGCTTACAAACACACACGCCAATCCATATAGTACTCATACACACACTGCATCCCACATGTAATTTTGAACATAAACCATTTATGTTTTCAAAATAAAAGAGTTTTAAAAAAAGTTAAAAAAAAAAAAAAAAGAAAGATATTTTCACCCCAGTCCAGCTAGAAACAATTTTAAATCTTAAAATAATCTTGCAAGTCAGTGTGTGAAAGAGCTGGGTGTCAAACATCAAAACATGTTTGGTACCAGCTTAAAAGTATCTGTCACACAGAGCACTAAAGGCTACACTGAACATTTGGCCGGATTCATCATCTTGTTTACTTATTCTTTGATCTTTGCCTGATTTCAATCAAAATTTTGCCAATTTTAGACTTTGAATTAACATTTTATTTGGGCAAAGTTCTTGCATGGCTGCTTGTGTTTAGATATAAAACATTTTGAAAACCCTTTGTTCGTCTGTTAACTGAAAAGAAGTTACTAAAGAGATGAATGAAAAGGTGTTGAGAAAAGTATTACTTTGGTAATGCATAGCCATTAGAATAAAAAATATCTTCAAACAATACTCATATACTTGGCAAGCTTAGAGTGATCGTTGCTTTCCAACTGAATCAGGCAGATTTGTTAAGAAGTAGAACCAGAGAGGTCATTTCCAGTAAGATGGATGATGATGGATGATGATGAATGATGAGCAAAGGCAATGACCAGAAAGGCAGTCACCCAGTTAAAAGAACTTTTGCCCTTTTTTGGCAAAGGAAAACAATGATTGATAACAACACAACATCTAAAACCACCATAACGCCATCCAGCTAAGAAAGGCCAACAAAACAAAGTTTCACAATGTGATTTTTTTGAGCTTTTGACAAGTGAAAACTAGAAAAAAACATTGATGACTTTTCATCTTAGATGCAGAAAAAACATATTAAATGTACATCTGGATATCACTTGGAAATTTCCTATATCTGTGCCAATATTGTCTCTATATCATTTCCAAAACAATACCTTTTTCAATATCTCACTATCTGGACTAGAAACAGTTCTTTTTTTCATTTAAGAGCAAACCACTCAGTGCATCAGTGTTAAATAATGAACTCTGACCTTCCAAAATATAGCATAAAGTTACTAAAGTAACCTGTATTAGATGAGAAAATATCTGAGCTATTAGGCATTTGATGCTAAGCAATGATACTTGACACTTTTCAATACTCCAGGTTTATCCCCAGGTCCTCTGGTGTTTGATATTTTGTTACAGATACCTCGCGTCTAAAATTTATTAAATAAAAAAATACAAATCTATAAAAAATATGAGCAACACAACCATGTCTTTATCCCACACCAATCCACTACTGGAAACCTTCTTCTTTCTACACTGTACAACAGAGAACAGTCAGGGAACATAACTGTCGCTGTCACAATGAATAGGTAACACTATGGGCGTTATGTGCAAAGCAGACAATAAAAGTAACAAATATTTCAGTGACCCTATAATATTCATGATGCCGTGACCCTGTTCTGTCTGTCTGCTGTCTTCAAAGCCAAACAATAGAGACCAAGGAAGTCCAGCAATATTGCGAATAGCCCGCTAAATTTGGACACAGGCCTGGCCACTTGTGGTCGAAGGCCCTCTCACACAAGAAATGTTGTTAAGTTGGACCTTAAATTCCAGGGTTTTTCACTGAGAAAACAATGTTCACATGCAAAGGAAAGTTTCCACTCTTAACTGAGACTTCCCATGCACACTTGAGGTGCATAAATAGACACTGGAAATAGACAATTAAAATGTATAGTCTAGCCTAGAAAAACAGACGTATATTCACACGAGAGCCTGACAGAGGCATGAGGAGAGTGTCGCTCAGTTTCAACGTTTCATTTCAGGTAAACACAGTCTGTATATACATTTAGTCAGAGCCAGCCGACTACATGTATCTCATGTTGAATTCATCTGGACCACCAGGGGAGCTTAAAATGGTGGGATTTAGAGATGTAAATGACAACATATGTCCAGTAATGATGGACACTTTAATCCTTTAAGTGACAGAAAGTCAAACACGTTCAGGCCTAGCGGCATTGATTGAATACCACACATCCATATTGGGCACCTGTCTGCCAATGTTTCATTCAAATCGCTCCGTATGGCAGAGTTTTCCCTTGAGTTTGAAAAAGCCTCAGGACTCATGACCAAATCTGTGAGGTCCTGTTGTACCAAGAAACTCTCATATATGAGTGGAGTATTGAAAGCACCAACGCTAAATTCCTTGTACTTAAAAGTGACAATATGACAAAAAAAAAAAAAATGACATAAGATCACTATGGAAATCTCTCCCTGCTGAAGTGTCCCTAAGCAGGACACTGGAACCCTTCCAGCTTTAATAAAACTTCCATTTCAGGCAATTATTATGAGGTTTTCAGCAGCAGGTTTCAGACTTAGAATCCACTCTGGTTTAGTTATTGCTGAATACACTGTGCCCCCTCATAGAGTCAAAGACAGAAACAGAGATGTGAAATGTGACTGTGTTTGCAACAGTGAGGGTCACAGGAATTTTCCAACCTCAATACATGGGTCACCTGAAGCTGAAAAAGTTTGGGAATCCCATTTTCATGGAATGACAGGAGGCTCTAAATCACGTTGCCAGAGTCTCATTGAAGTCTGGTCTGCTCTCCAGCTGGATTGCAGAGTAAAAAAAAAAAAAAAGAAAAGAACAGGGAGGATGGGGGTGAGATGTGGCTGCTGCACAGCTGTCCACCTACACATCCTCCATCTGAGGGGGGGTGGACCTCCGCAGACCCCCTGATCCAAGGAATGTGAAACTTCAGCAATGTGATGCAAGTCAGTCTTTGGAGAGGAAACTGAGGAAGTTTAGTGGCTGCTCCATCGCTGTTCGCCTGCTTATTATTCAATCCTCTTCCCGCAGGAGAATGACTTCACCACAATTGCTAGACACATTTTACGGATTCCCAAGGACAGGGAGACTGTCCTGCTCGCTTATTACAGACTCCAGGAAGATTGGGAATGATCGGGAGAGCGAGGCAAACCGCTAAACAACTGTACAAACACAGGTTGGTCTCCAGTCTGGTGTGCTTGATTACAGATGTCACTGTGCTGAGAAATGTTGTGATAGAAGGCCGCGGTATGATCTCAGTACACTTGAGACAACGTAGCATAACACTCAGGATGTTAACACCAACACATTTAAAGAAAAAAAAAGGTCCGTTTTCATAGCCTTTTCAGTTGTTGCGTCACCATTTCAGCAAATTCCTGAATGTTTTTCACATTTCCTGGTGTGATTTTGAAGGATGTGTTATCAGACGTGCATACACTGACATGTAAACACACACACACGCTCACATGCATACACTAAACCACCACACACAC
>BRZM01001184.1:81582-98375 GCA_033238685.1 Lates japonicus | reverse complement strand
TTCCTGTGTTAGTATTATGTTGTTTTTTGTATTCTGCAAACTGTGATTTGTTACTTTTCAGTCAGATGTCTTTACTTTTATTTTCCCTGATTAGTATTCTCGATATAAATAAGACAAGATTATCATAAGAAAAAGCCAAAGACAACAAAACAATCCTGACTCTGTGACCTTTCTGCTAATGTCTACTTAAATAATATAATTAATTATTTTTTACAGGTAATTCCCACAAACACTGCCTGTGAAGTCATAATCACTCCTCCTGTGACTAAGAAACAACAGTGAGCAGTCGTGCAGCTCTATCAGCCCTCCTCTTTCTCGGCTTCCTTGCCTTTTATGGTTGTGCAGTTGTGCTGTGTGGACAGTGAGAGGCAGCACTGTCAGATGAGAGGAAGGCCGCTCCCTCAGAGAAGAAAGACTAAACATGAGATCATGGAGCTCAGGCTGATCAAGGACAGTGCGGGTCTCAGAGCTTCTTCACATCCATAAATACTCTGATGCTTTTCCATACAGTGTAAGAGCAGGAAAGTCTAAAAGTGATTCTAACTCAAACCTTTTTACTAAGGTGTGACTGACTCACCGTGTCCCACTTGGCGTTCATCTTCTCCTTCTCAAATTTGGCAAACTCCCGGCGGTCGTGGATGATCATGAGCAGTTTCCAGATGAGCAGAAGGGCGAGGCCAATCAGCACGATGCCCGCCACCACACCCGCCACGATGGGGATGATGTCAGGTCCCGCTGGGCACTCTGCATCACAGAAAATGCACAACAAACCAAATGAAATCCGCTGCTGATGAGAAGAAAAATCATCACAGATGATAAGAGAGCCAACAGTTTCAAAACAGAAGGTGTGTTGTCTTTGACTGACAAATTACTCAGTTTATTTTTGGAACCACCCCCGGCATGCATGACACAGAGTGAACATGTGAACATCTTTGGTTACATCTGTCTGTCTGGTACATTGCTGTGTTTCTTGGCATGTCATTGTCACATGCAGGACTGCATACTGTGTCACCTGCCTACTCATGCATGTGTATGAGACATGAAACAAGGAATAATAAAATGCATCGCTCCATAGCGCTGCTGCTAGTTCATTATTTCATAGAAAAGTTAACAATCCAATCCTACCCAAGTTCTCCACCACATAGACCTCCTTGGTGTCATTCCTGATGGCGTAGGTGTAGTAGAACCAGCAGTCGTTGGCGTCTCGCTCTTTGCAGTGAGTCAGCGGGTAACTCTGGTCTGTGGGCTGGGGCAGCTTGTCGCGGTCCGACACCTTTATCAGGTTGAAGTAGCTGCACTCCTGCTCACATGTTTCCTTCTTTGGACCAGCATCAAATGCTCTGCACTGCACACAGTCTCTGTGGAATCATAGATGGAGGGTTGATTAACTCTTCACAGTGAGAAATCTATCAAGTTGCAAAACATTTGCATGAACTGTATATTACTGAAAATTCATCCTCATCCTGGAATACAACCTCTAAACTTGCGTGTCTTCTGAATCTCAAAAGAATTTCCAGTCAAGTGTGAAAGCCTCAGACTCACTTGTGCTCAGTGCAGACACCGGGACAGGTGGGACAAGTCTCACAGGTTGGACCCTGGAATTTGGGGTTGGTGCATTTGCAGATTCCACAGTCACAAGTGCCGCGACCGTTACAGATCTGCCCGTTCTTGGCGAGGCAGGTGGAGGTGTCCAGGGAGCAGTCGCAGGCGCTGCCTGTGTAGTTGGCATCACAGATGCACTTCCTGCATTCGCAGCGCCCGTGTCCTGGTGAAGCACAGGCAGAGGTTACCACAGAGCTTACAATGAAACCAGCGTCTCAAATTCTATTATTCATACAGTCCTCACCTCCACAGAGCTTGTTGTTGGAGCGGTCACAGTTGAAGTTGTCGCACTCGCAGTATTTTCCACTGTAAACCTCTGCTGGATTTTCCCGCTTCTTGCATTCACAGGTGCCACAAACACAGTCGCCGCTGTTGCTGCAGATATCTGTTCCGTTGTCTTTTCGGCAGTTGGCATCCAGGTCCTCTGTCCGGACTTCATCTTTGCTGCACTCGCAAGAAAGCCCAATACGCCCCTCATTACACCTGACGCAGAGGATGAGAGGTCAAAGTTGAGCATTATGAGCAGAGCATTATGAAGCTCCATTGCTCATGGTTCAGCAGCACTGATCTGGTAAATCTTCCTGGCTTCGTACTTACTTGCAGGCTCCACACTCAAAGGTCCCGTTGCCTCCGCTGCACTTTTTACTTTTGGGTTGTCCTTCTGCAGCACACTGACAGTCACAGATGAAGTTCAGAACCACCTCCACCTCCTCAGTGAAGCCCAGGGGTTTGATTTTAATGATCTCAGACTTGCCATGTGATGGACACTTCTGGGATTCAATGGAAATCTTGAAAAACACCTGGGAACCAGAGGAGAGTTTACAGGGTCATTAAACCGAAAGAGGAAGATGCTTTGAAGCTTGTTGTGCCATTTTCCACATGACTCAGATTATTAGATCATGAAGTGTTTTTCAGGAGCATTTTTTAAAATCAGAAAGAGTTGCATCTACCTCGTCTCCGATGGAGATGTTGGAGCACTTCCTGCCGTTCTCTCCTGTGCTCTCAACGCCGTTCTTACAGATGGATTTGTAGGTGATGGAAACTCCCTCTGGCAGCTTGCTGTTTTCAAGAATGACTTCAGATGACAAAGACTTTCAAAAAGAGAAGAGAGAGAAGAGATTGAAGACTCAGTATAGGCTGTCAGCTTTGGTGGGTTACACAAGAAGAAGACAGGACTGTGATCCTGCCTTCAGCTTTCAGTTTTCACTGACTAATTATCTGCCTTTGCACAAAACTTGTAAATACATGACCCCTAGTGGAGTTTCACAGTAATCTTATTTTAGCCAGGGAAAAATTAGACATTTTCCCACAGGATCATTTCAAAATAGTGTGTAAAATATAAATTAAATCAGGTATAAATCCTAATTAAATTGTAAGTTTTATCTCTTAAAGACAGGGACAGTCAGACATCCTGTTTGACTCACGTTGTAAGCGTCAATAATGAGTTTGATCACGTTGCTGGAGTTGGAGGACAGCGTACCAACAGCTGATTTAGGAATGAGATTCTTCAACTCCTGTAAGAGACAATAAAACAAGTCTTAAATGTGCACTTTACTTTTGATTTATATGATATAAATTAAATAAAGAGATGCTAATGCATAGAAAACAAAGTTTACCTTGTAAACAGGCTGGAATTCCTCAGTGACGGCAAAGATGGTCTGGATGTTGTGGTCACTAAGTTTCTGGACCAAATGGGCGATGGAGGGATAGTCCTGAAGTAACACAGGCAGAAACACACACACACAGAAATATTAATAAAAGAACTGTATGGTCAAATGTTGAGAGACAACTTTCACATGCTCAGTCTGACTGGATTCATTATGCCAAGTAAATAAATGATAAACTACATACGTAGTAGTGGCTCATGGTGTACATGTTGTTCTCCAGATGACACTTCCCGTCGTTGGGGAGGACGATCCCGCCCAGTTTGCCGTCTCCAGCGAAGTGGAAACCAGCATCGGTGGAGAACACCAGCAGACGAGTCACATTCCTCCAGCCGATATCCCTCTAAAATGATCAAGACAAACAGTTTCTTCATTAATATTTTACTCCTTTAGAATACACTCTTGTCTAAATAAGCTTTAATCTACTGATTGTTGACACAAGAGCCACTAAAACACACACTGCTGAGTCTAGTCTCTTCTCACCTCGCAGACTGCCACCTGCATGATGGCATCGAAGCCCCCTTCTGGAGAGTCCAGGTTCCCTGAGATCTGCTGCTGACTGACCAGCTGATTGAACTTGTCTCCGTCCTCTGTCAGTTTCAGGACGTTCTTGTAGCTGAAGGGGCTGGTACAGTTTTCATTCCCCGTGCAGGGGTTGAGGAGCCTGGCTGGCGTGGTGCTGATGTAAGGCATGACCGTCTTCTCCACAAAGGAGCCGAAACCTTAAGGGAAGGAAAAGGAGAATGTATTTTACTAAGGACTGTAAAAACTATTTGTAACACTACAGCTTTTATTATCCCTTTTATTGGGAGTTAAGTTTTCCTCACCAATCCTGAAGTCTGAGGTGATCTCCCTCATTTCCCTCATGAGGTCAGTGCCAAGGTTCTTGACATTTTCCAAATCATCTCTCATGGAGAAGGAGAGGTCCATAAGGTAATACAGGTCGATGGGGTAGTCCTCAGCACGCTTGAACTTCAGCTGGAAAGCCTGGGGCTCACCTGAAAGACAAAAAATGGACATTTTTAGTCCTTAAAGATTATGCAATGTGACGTCAGTGTTTTAATTTCTGTAAACTCATTTCTTTTCCATACAGCAGTGATAAAACTGGCTCTTTTCCAAAACATATTTCACGCAGAGATAATGACTTCTAATTTTGCTCCAGAGCGCTGATGGAGGGCTGACTCAGGCTGGTTTTGCCCTGATACCACACACTGGTAAACTACCAAAATATTTACAGTCGCAGCCAGACTTTTCTCCCGCTCTGGCAAAGCACTGAAAGATTTGGCTGCAGACGTTGAATATTTACCAGATCTGAGCGTCAGTGTGAGTTCTGGGGCTGGATCTGGGTGATGTCCTCGGGCTTCAGTTTCTCAGCCACGTCCTTTGAGCGGTTGGTGACGGGCTTGTCCTTATTGACCCTGATGCTTCCACGTGGGTTCTCAATTTTGTCCGTGGCACACTTTTTCTTCTTCAGGGACTCCAGGTCATCACAACGAGCTGACTTGGATTCACCCACAGTGAGGAAGTTCTGCAGAACAGCAAAAGGGAAATTTGTACTAGATACTAAATCAATTTCTTAAATATTGTTCCTTGGACTTAAGTTGTGTTAAGGTGGAGATGCTTGTCTGCTGCTGATGTAACAGATAAAAAGATGAGAGTAAAGTAAGGTAGTTTTCACATGTGATGTACTTAAAGAAACATCTGGAACGGTGCTGTAAATGTGCAGGAATTGCATGAAGAGACATGGTGACAACTTGCACAGTTACACAATACATACTGACAAACATGTCTCAGGAACAACAGCACGTTTCAATAAATACTGATCTGTCACTTTACAGGTTCACAGACTCATGCAATGAAGATTTTGTAGGAAAAATAAAGGATCTTGATGCCTAAAGTAACAGTTCGATGATTGTAACTAATAAACTCGTTGATCTCTGGGGTATTATAATACTGCAGATACAATTTTCAGCATCTTTGACATGATTGAGTACTGAGTAGAATCTAGGATGAAGTCAAAGTGGTTTTTCAGTCAATGAGGCTCCTACAAATCAATCAAATATACCTGTTTTTTTAGGCCATTGTTCGAAAGCAACAGAAGACAAGGAGAAACAGATGACTTGCAGGCCTGGCTAAGAATATAGATTGGATGCACATGATATCCCACAAGGCATAGTGGAGGAGAACTTGAGACAATGAGCTCAGTCAAAACAAAAATAATGCTTTGACCCAATTCTTTCAAAACCACATGATCCACGGAGGCTGGTTTCTTCTGCGTCTCGCCACACAAATCAGATGTGATTTAATGCAAAAGTTTTAAAACCACAGAAATAGAAGACACCTTTTGTTCTGAGGAACACTGAGTTTGCAGGGGGAGTACAGACAATAATGTAAATACGAGTAGGACACATACAGAGAAGGATTTTCAGTTTAGTTGATTTAGTGTGGTCGTCAAGCGTTCTCTCAGACCTAACACTCGGGGTCTAAGAAGATTAAACCAAATATTCTTCAATGCTGCAGATATTTTGCCTCATCTGGTAAAAAAAGACCACCAACCTGCAGTTATGATGAAATTGCATAAACTGGGGGTGGACATCAGTCACCAGTCTTACTGAGAAACACTGACAAGATTTAACAAGAACGCAGCTCTGTCTTGACAGAACACCCAACCCTGAGAAATGTTTTTAGTAATTCACCATGACACTGACCTTGGTGAACACTTTCACTGTGTACTGACTCACAGAGGTAAATATCAGAGAAATAAGTAAACTGATGAGATGATATCTCAGGGATGACGCTGATGGTTCCAGGTAAATAGATTGTAGAGATTGTAAACCATTAGTGATGGGGGGTAAACACGTACGTGTACGATATCTCTGCTGCTTATCTAGAAAAAGAGATTTTAAGTTAAGAAAAAAGCACTGATTTTAGCAGAAAGGGCCTGATATTTTTAGCTAATGTGACGTCTACTAAATTTCACGTGGTGCCATGTGAGCTCCTCTTGTGTGTGCTGTTATCTACAAAACTGCAGTAGACCACTGGATTACAAAGGTTTGTTTCCAGGTGATTTTTTGGTTTGAAGTTACCATAGTGAAGCAGGGTTTTCACACTGTCATATCACAGTAAAACTATGCTAATTTACTGCCTTGTTCCACTGATTTACACTAACCTCATGTTCATAAATTCAAAGTCTTGCAGAGTGAAACTGCAGAAGCTGTTCACCAGCTTATTTCATGTAGAAATAAAAAGAAACATCAACATTTGTTGCCCAGCTTGACATTAAATTCTATAACATACATCATTTGTTTGTCCTGCAGGCTGCTGATATATTCCAGCTGTGAATAAACGTTTCATTGTGACCTCATGTTCATGCTCCTGTAAATCAGTATTTTCAGTCAGTGTCTCGCACATACAGTGCGCACTCGCCTCGGGTACAGAAAACATCTAATTAAACAGGATTACATAGCCAAAGTTTCCACTGTGAGAAAAGAAGCAGCAGAACTCATGCTTACAATTAATGGTGTAGCCGCGGTCACTCGCCTCCGGTTGAAAAGCAGGAGGGAACAAATCTCTTTAATCTCTTAACTCTCTACTGCGACTCTGCATTTGTATGTGTACTTACAGGGTAAGTATGGTTTATGTATATCATGTATGTAAAGCTTGTCCTGCTGTGCTTGTCGGGGGGGGGGGGGGGGGGGCTGCTAGTGCTCTGACCAGGATTAGCTTCCTGATGCAGAGCAGCTAGCGTCCCCACCACTGTTTCCAGATGGTGTGCATTAAAAAAATGCTGATATTTTGGCCAGAACTTCAGACATTTTTGGTTTTAGAGAGGTTAACACTTCTTGGAAAGCTTTTATTGCACTTAACCAGTTGTCAACCTGTTCTCACATACCCATGTAGTGAAACAGATTTAAAGGTTAGGTAATTAGGTCAATAACATGAACATATTTTTATTTTTTTGGTTTCTTAGGGGAAACACTGGCTTGTGTGTATATTTATTTTCATGTGCATCTACAGATGAGGAAACAAGGAAAAATATTTTCTTTCTTTTTGAAACTCGCCTCCTTTTCAAAATTAGCCATTACAAATGATAAGGTTTCATTCATGTGATAAAACAGTTGAGCGATTCAACTCACTTCATCCGAGCACCATCCACATGTCTCGGCGACCTGGATGCACTCGCCACATGACTGCGCGTTTGCCTTGATGCATATGCTTCCCTCTGAAAAAGACAACACAGCTTTAGTTTCTGGCTGCAAAACACAACCCTCTTCCTAGTTCAGAAAACTGAGTCATCCTGAGAAAAACCTTGGAAAAAAAAAAAAAAGGCCTCCCACCGTCGGCCAACTGGACCCACAAAGTCATAAAACCATGAATGAAGGAGTGCTACATTAGAAGAGTACAAAATGGAAGACAGCAAGTTTTAGTCCATTCTGTAAGTGGACTATACTCTGCACTTGTGGGCATTGCAGAAAGACAGACATCCAAACAACCATTCACAGAGCTAAATACAGCTAATATTTAACAGTTAAGATAAGCCAGACAGAGCTACATCTAAACAAATTTACAACATCTGTGTTCTTACCTTGCTGTGCCCAGCTGCCACCAAGGACCACTGATAACGAGGCTATTAAAAGTAACCGCAGATCCATCTGTAATGATTTTGAGGTCATTAATCATGATTTCAGACAAAAAAAAAAAAAAACACAGTAAAACCATTGTAGGGATATGAAAATTATTCCAAAACACTATTGTGAGCAAGTTTTTAGACATGTTTGAAGTTGTTCACACTTGGTAAGATCTTAAAAAGCTTGTAATTGTTTTGACTTTAGTATGAAGAAGGCTGTTTCCTTTTTCTACAGGGGAAAGAACCACAGAAATACCTAGAAACACTACATATAAATCACTTAAACCACTGTAGGAATATGAACATGATACCGAAGTAGGAAACTAAACACTTATGTGAGGAAGTTTTTAGACATGTTTAAGGTTGGACACGAAGGATTGTTAGAATGCTGTTCATAGACTTCAGTTCAGGATTCAGCTCATTCACAAACTGGACCACCTGGGGCTTAACACCTCGCTGTGCAACTGGCTGCTGGACTTCCTGACGGGAGGACCACAGGCAGTACGGGTCGGCAGTAACACATCCAGCCCCTCAAGGATGTGTGCTGAGCCCCCTCCTCTTCACTCTGCTGACCCATGACTGCACACCGACACTCAGCTCCAACCTCTTCATCAAGTTTGCGGATGACACGACTGTGGTGGGTCTCATCAGCAACGGGGACCCGCAAAACCCTCTGTATTGCAGGTGATCTCACCCACCCGTCACACACCTTCTTCAGTCTGCTGCCATCAGGGAGGAGACTGCGGCGTCTCTGGGCCAGGACCAGCAGACTCAAGGACAGCTTCATCCCCCAGGCTGGCAGGAAGCTCAACTCCCTCCCTGCCCCCTCTCCCCCCTGCACAAACCAACTCTGGACTCTGAGCCCCCCCACCCACACACACAAACTCAGGGGCACCAGCCACTTTACACAGCATTTGACTGCTCCGTTTGCACATCACGCCATGTCACTTTAACCTGTTATGTGCCTTATATTTATCTTATCTTATATTTATTGACCTGTTGCTGTATTGTAGATGTTTTTTTATTTCTATTTTTCTCCTATAGAATCCCTACTGGTTAATAATAGCCAACTTAAATCTTTTACTCAGAAGCTTTATAAGACCCTCAGTAATTTCATGGTAGATAATTCTGGTAAAGGCAGATGGGAATCTGATGTGGGTACAGTGGAGCCTGGGGACTTGGATGCCCTGTGCAGCCAGGGTTCTGGTGTCTAACTCTGCCTGGGAGAGGCAATTCAAGATTCTGCATAGGCTCTGTATCATTCCTGAAGCCAGACATAGAATGAACCCAACTCTGTCAGAACTTTGTACTAAATAAAGTCTGCTGTCAGATCATTATTCATTGTTTGTGGAGCTGCCCTTATGTCCAGCAATTCTGGATTATAATTGTTTAATATAATTTTCAAGTGCCATCTACATCTGACCACAAGGACTTCTCTGCTGGGACTAAATGATGAGTTACCCAATGATTTTCGCAACAGAGACCTTTTGCACATTCTACTGCACTGTGCCCGGAAAGGTATCCTGGCCTTGATAAAGTACTGATAAAGCGCCCACTCTCAATCAGTGGAAACAAACTGTGAAGTCCCTCAACTCTTGTCCTTTTAAAATGTATTTATTTATTTGTTTATTTTATTTTCCTCTGTGGGGTTTAATTGTCTATATGTTATGTATTATTGTTAGTCCTATGTTTTACATTGTCCTTGTCACACCTGCTTTGCAAAAAAGTTCAATAAAACTATGTCTGAAAAAAAAATTAACGCACGTCGATTAAATGTAACGAATGTCAGATAAAATAACACCACTCACCTTATGCTGATGCTGTTATGTAGTTTCCTGTGATTTACAGCAGAATTTGTGACCAAAGAGTTTTAAAGAAATTCAACAGTTACTCTGGGCGAAGACTAAAACTGTTATGAGGGTCCGCTATGTTTTACCTAATAGCCGAAACTGATAAAAACACGGGTGGGGCGATCTTATTAAAAAAATGAACATATGGGTTATGTTAAAATTAAGCTAAGGAGCGAGGGGGGCCCCGGCTCGCCCGAACACGTTACAACCTCGTCTGCTGCTGCTCCTGATGAGTCGCTTTTTTCACCCCCCCGAGTTCAACAAACCTCTTTTCTTATCTAAACCCTGCCTCAACGGGAGGAGCCGCGGCACGCAGAGGGGGCAAAGGAACAAACACATCTGTGAGCAGTGAGGAATCAAAAAGTGGTTGGTGGTATACAATTTCTGTTTTAGTGACATATGTTGATTCCCTGGTGGTATGCCACTTTCTTAAAACTAATATGGACCTTTTCCTAATGGAAATGGTATACTGATAAAACTGGTATACCAACTCCTGTGGCTCAATATCACACTGACACACCAGAGGAATAAACAATTTTGCTGAAAATGCTTAGATTTTATGACAATTTCCACCTTAAATCTTATGTTTTAACTTAAGCTGTACTGACAATGTAATGTGAAGTTGGACTGATGTCTTTCTTCTTTCCCATCCTGCAACCTACAGGACCCAAAGGATCCACTGCCAATGGACACCACAGGACACCCCCAGAGGTCTCATGTCCGTGCCCCAACAGGTCAGAGCTGTTTTAGCAGCACAAGGGGAACCTACACAATATTAGGTAGGTCCCACAGATGCTGGATCAGATTGGGATCTGAGGAGTTTGGAGGCCAGGTCAACACCTTGGGCTCAGATGCAGAACTTTTCCTGGGGGTAGGAGGTCAAACAGTCCAGTGTAGAGGTCTCCCTAAGGAAGGAAAGAGTAAAATGATTTTCCTCAATCTGACAACCCTTATAGGAGCATGGTATCAATATATTTAACAGCAACAACTAAAGAAAATGTCCTAATTTCTCAGGGTAATCAAAAAACACAGTGTTTTCAACTGAACTATTTCTGCAATTAAAAGTAGTACAAGTGTAATTTGGGTGGACTGACCCTTTAAAACAAGCCATTGTCTCTGAGGTTGGAAAGAAACAGTGGAGCAGCTTTTACTTAAAACATTTATTTGATCCAATTCTTTGGAATGTAATAGTCAATGATCAGAATCTGAGACAACAGAGACGGATGAGTCTGGGTGCTGACCAGAAAGTCAAAGTACAAACAATACTTTTAGTCACTTAAGGCCTCACTAGTTTCCCATTTTTTTTAAAAACTCTCTTATTTCCTTTCTTGTTTTTTTTTCTTCTCTGGATCTGAGACAGCAAAAATTACAGAAGCAGTATTGAAAATAAAACTTTTTTTTTCTTGTCATACAAAGAAAAAAATAAAAATAAAACAATGGCACGTACATCAGTGACAGTACAAAAACACAAGGTGATATTATACCAAGTAAATAAAATTGTTACGTTTCAAAGAGACGATATAAGCTTTTTCGAGAATGAAAAACATCTCTGTAAATTGTACATTTCAGAATTATAACACTGTCATCTGAAACCGTGTTAAAAAGAAGCAACAATAACACTGTCCTCCTCTACCTTCTCTCTCTCTCTTTTCATAAATCAACATCATAAACACATAGATTTTTTTTAAATATATCAGTGCAACATTTGTTTTCACGTCTAGTGCTGCAGAATCCTTTCTTGTTTAGGAGCTTTATTAATATCTGGCTGACCCATTGCAAACACACGCATTTTCCTATCTATGAAGTCAGACTGAAATTGCATTTTGATCACCCACAGTTTCGTCTGGTACATATTTTACGGAGAGAAACAAAACGATTGAACCAGTGGGCTTTTTAAGGGAGAGTAACGAGAATCTCAACAGTCAGAGCACCTTAATTTGATTGTTTGCTCAGTCGTTACTGAAACCAGACGAGGATTTGATTTAAAACGAGGTGGATTTCCTTCACAGCACGACAGAAGAACTTAAAAATGTCTCATTTTAGAAGGAAAGAACTGAGAATCTGTGCCGAGTTGGACCCGATGAAGAATCGTGTCACTTCACATTTTGAGCTGATATGACGCCACGTACTGTAATGCTACATTAAAAATGGGCAGATTTATGATCCACAGTGCAGTGCAACAGGAGACAAACATCGTTCTCCCAGTTGCCACGAGAAATATGTAAATCCATCATAACTGGGTAATGGCTTTTTAATCTTTGCAAGTACAATCTGTAACCTACTGTAAAGGCTGCCGAGGTTGTCCATTAATAACAAGTGAGTAAACGAGACAAGTAACTGGTGAAGTTTCTGTCTTTTCAAGCCTCAGTCTTCCAAACCTAAACAGTGCTATGAACAAGCCACCAGTATCACAACACATTTAGCTACAAAAGCTAAAACACAACAAAGCAGTATTATTAGTACAAGGCTTTTTGTTTTCAGTTTTTAACCAAAGTTCACTGAGAAATATCCAGATTTTCTAGAAAGGAGCTGTCAGCTTTAAACCCAGGATTTTACATCCTCGCACACCCACAGGTTGTTGACATTTCCTGCTGTGAGAGGGACACTGATCATTGGTGGCTCACAGTGCAGTGTTGGATGTAGAGAGTGGTAAGTAAAACGGGGATAAAAGTCAAATGAGATGCTGATTATGAAGCAGAAAGAAGCAAAGAAACAACCAAAAAACAGTGAACAGTGCTTAAACAGCAGCATTTTTAAAATCCAATTTTCACCTGTTTAAAAGAGTCAAAAGAAACAAAAACCTCAATAGTTTACCAGGTGTTTCTGTTGGGTCTCTGCTCTGTGAGGTCATCTCAGGTACAAAAATGTGACTTTATTCTGTTTGTGTTATTTCCAGGCCACTGCAGCTGAAGGAGAATGTGCATATGAGGCATGAATTGTGTAAAGTACGATCAGTGTTGCTGCAATCAGTCACCTGGCGACTCATTAGTCACCTGTTGAGGCTGATAAACTTAATTTTGCTCCATTAAAGATCAGTCTGATAGTCGACACCGACAGAGCACAGCATTGTCACGGCAAACATCAGCATTCAGAACCTTCAACACAGTCCTGTCCGCTCAGTAAAAAACAAGCCGACGGACCAGAGGAGAGACGCCTGAAGTCCTTCTGACGCCTCCTCTGCAGGACACACTGCAGGTTAAAGGTTTAACAGTCATTTCGTGTGTCGGTGAGGAAAACATTTCAGTCCTGACGATCCATCTTCGACTTGCTGTCAGGCGTCTTAGCCATACTGAGGTTGTCCATTTTACCCTGTACACTCGCTTCCCATGAGGCATTTCTCAATAACAAACAACAGGTTTGTGTCTCTGTCTGTTTAAATCAATATTTTTTGTACATTTTTTAAAAAGAATTTGGGAGATTTTGATTCCAACGTAGAAAGGATACTGCGGCACTGGTGTCTTTTTCTATTTAAAAAAAAAAAGGGCGCTCAAATATATTAAAACCTATGTACAATATGTTGGATGTGTCATGTGCCATGAAAACGAGGCATTCAGGGCTCCTACACATTTTCCATTTTTAAATTTCATAGCTTTTTTTTTGTTCAAGTGTCCAAAAACCTAAATGTTAAGTTGGATTTTGAACATTTTAGTCTGTGTCAGTACGACCGTCATCAAGGCAAGATCTACAGATCTACACCAACACATGTGTTAGTTGACAGTACACGACAACACTAAAAAAAAAAAAAAAAAAGTAGTAACTGATTTTATGGACTTTTTCCCGTGTGTTTGTGTTTGTGTAGGAACCCTGGACGGAACGCCAGCCGATGAGAAAACAACCAGCAGAAAACAAGGCAACAGAAAAAAACTGGAGGGGGGGAAATAAAAGGCACTGTTGGAACTAGACACAGGTCAACGGGCCGGGACCCGCGGTACCCACGGTACCCACCAAGCACACAGGCAGACACACACACACACACAGAAACATGCTTGCATTTATGAATAGTTAGATAAATAAGGAGTGTGTACACACACACACACACACACACACACACACACACGCCTGTTGTTTTAATTACACACACATTAAACCAGATAAATGCGACATACACATGCTCACTCACACAATTTACAGGGACACATGGCCAGTTGAACAGCCAGATATCAGAATAGCAAATTTC
Organism: Lates japonicus; assembly: GCA_033238685.1. Taxonomy (NCBI): domain Eukaryota; kingdom Metazoa; phylum Chordata; class Actinopteri; family Centropomidae; genus Lates; species Lates japonicus. The sequence continues at coordinate 84,455 of BRZM01001184.1, read as the reverse complement.
ATACATAACTCAGCTCTTTTCAGAACTATGACATCTGAAAGAAAGACCAACATAAACAAACAAACAAACAAAAAAAATCAAACTTGACCTTCTAAAAGTACACAAACGATACTTTTGTATGAATTGGTCTCAACACCAGCATGTGATTACATGAAACAATAAAGCAAATAGAACTTAGTTTTCGTTTTGTTTTTTTTTTTGTTTTGCTTTTAATTTTTTGTTGTGTTGCATTCTTTATACAGTGCCCCCTACAGGTCAGTCCCTTCCACTGCCGCCTTCCTGAGAAATAAATTACATCGCCACTTTCAGCCCACCCTGTCAGTCCCATTGGTGGCTTCAGCCCCCGCCCTCCCTCCACCTCCGTGTTCCTCCCTCTGATTGGCTGCACGCGTCCACGCTGGAGCAAAACTCAGCCCGCCCCTCGCTTCCCTCACGCCTTGAATAGTTAGCTGTCCGTCCATCTTGTCCTTTTAGCTTCACCGCCTAACCAGCCCAAAGTTATAGTTCTCCAGGCTGAGGAAAGTTCCTTGTCCGCTATGCTGCCCCGCGAAAGTGCCGCAGTGGTTGCGCGAGACGTCAAGAGATGGCGCCCCAGGTGCTTGCACCTCCAGGCGGACATGGCGAAGGATGCAGGATGAGGATGGGGTCCAGGGTTTCAGCATGCTGCCTGGGCCTCCGAAAGCTCGCTTGGTCTCCTGTGAGAGCGAGTCCATCGCTGCAAGAGAGAGATTTGGAAACATGGACACATGGTTATGTTGCATTCAAATGAAATAAAAAAGGCCTTCTTTATAGACTTAAAGGATCATACCAGATTTTACATGTTCTGATCATAAACCATGGTGCTTAAACTGGCTTACCAAAATAGGCTGCGGTAGTAGTAACTAAGTATTGTACTGAAGCAATGAAAAGTTTCAATCTAATCTACTTTATACTCTACTCCAACACAATTCAGAGACAATGGTGTACTTTTCTAACCTAAGTTACTTTTGCAGAAATTTCTAAAACATAATAGGTTAAGATAAAACTTATCAATTACTGGAGGTAAATTCACAAGGCACCAGGCAGAATATAAAGTAGTTTCTTAAGATAAAGGCACCCATTGTTACACTCTCAACAATATAGGTTCTATTTTTCTGAAACAGGCCATTCCACATAATGCGACTTTACTCTTTGGTACTGCTTTTGACGTTGCTACTTTACCTTAAGTGTACCCCACACTTGAAAGCAGGACTTTGATAGTAAGTTAGGAGTATTTCTAGAGTGAGGTATTGCTACTTTCACTGAGTAGAAAGACTGAGTACTACATCGTTAATGAAACAATCTCTCTGACACCTTAGGAAAGTGTCGGAGTCAAATCAATGTAAAATCCAATTAAAATGAAATCCAATTGATGTGATCCTTTAAATATGTCAAAAAACAACAAAGAGATGATGCCAAGACACGAACATCTCTTTGTACTTTCTTTATGCGTGGAGAAGAGAGAAAATAAAACCCACAGAAACATCCACTCAAATGTTATTTTGGTATCAAATTCTGGCTTAATATATATGTAGTAATTTTCTGTTTTTCGCTGCTACTATTTTTGCAATCCTGCTATTCTGGACATCTGTAGTGAACTTTTTAAAAAGGTAAATTTGTTGCCTTCACTTTGTGGAGGCAGAGTAAAACAACATCTGCATGTTGTTGTACGCGGTGTCTGTGGAGACGCGTCCACTAAACGACAAAAATCAGAGTCAGCGAAGTGTACCTCACGTAGTGATGAAGATCAGTCGGTGGAGATCGGGAGCTCGGATCTGTAGATCCAGAGCCTCTGCGTTTAAAGTCAGCAGTAGTACACAACACAAACTAAACTGAGCAGAATACTAAATAACAGTTTCTCCACATCACATCACTTTGTTTTAAATAGTACAACAGTATTATTTTTTGTGTGAGGACATATATCTTTGTAAGTCTTCACACTGAGTCCATCGATGATCTGGATGTTGTCCACAGCTATGTGACCTGAACTGCGCCTGTCTGCAACACCTCCACCACCACCTGCAAAACACACACAATCAGTCACCTGCACTGATGAAACAGAGCTTTAGATACACAACCCATCAATAGACCAAACAAACTTTTATCTTTAAAGCCTTATTACAGTAATAATCAACTTCCCCTGCTGAATGACAAAATAAGAAGCAGTTTTGCACCAGTGTTTTGCCTAATTTATGCTGACAATGTACAGAGATTACATGTTGATTTCTTTCATCTTTATTTTTTTTTGTTAAATACTGAATTAATCGTACATCTTCAGACCTCTTTAATTTCTGAGGAGTCATCCCAGGATCAACAGAAGTCTAGTCTAAGTCTAGTCTCTAAGTCTCTAACATATTAAATGAAACAGTATAGGGGAAAGAAATCACTTTATTAACCAAGTTCACAACTTAGTACAGTGATAATGGAACTGTGACAAAGGCTCCAATCAAACACCTGAACCACAAACTGAGAAGGTTGGAAAAATACTGCTCACCTGGATTAATCATGGCTGCGCTTTTATCTACTTTAAAATGATCTTATTATGAGGCAACGAGAGAAAGCTGAATCATCAGACTTGTAATTGAAGGGGAAAAAGTTATTAAAACCCAAAAGGCCACAGGTCTATCACCAGGACCTCTCCTGTTACCTGACATGAGATGCCCGAGGTGCAAACTGCCCCCTCCCTCCAGCTGTTGCCCTCTGGTGGCTTGGACCGTCCAGGATCTGCCCTCCGCCTCCTTCCTCTTGCTTGATGTGTGAAGCTGACCTCAAGAGATGTCTCCGAACATGTGATACCAGAAGGACATGCATAGTCGCGTCGTGCTTGATGGCAAGTTGGTCAACCTCAAGCACCT
>BRZM01001184.1:7889-78185 GCA_033238685.1 Lates japonicus | reverse complement strand
TTTTTAGTCTGGAAGAGTTGAAGGCATTTTTGACAGCCTGATAGTGTTTTGACGCTTCACATTAAACCAGAGGTACCTAAATACTGATTATCTTCTTCATTACATTGACAACTAGTGGGAGCTTGGATAGTGAGTATCGCTATACATCTGATAGGTTTAGATTACAGTGTGTGTAAAAGCCAGACTACTATCATGCAAGAGCTAATAAAAGCAAAATGAAACGAAGTATCAGTCTCAAGGAAATAGATCGGGACTTATATTAATGGAGCTGAGCGGTCTGAGATCTGAGAAAGAGTAATGAATTTTGCATTGTGAATGATTAATCAAAGGAAAAGAACTGTGTTTAATTGATACATGGTTTATTTCTGTCCTGGGATACAATGTAGCACTGCTGTTTAGATTGAAGATTAAACTGAAGAAGGAATAAGTAGCAAGCAAAATTACTACTGCCTTTGACTTTTCCTTACACTGGACACTTTCACTTTTTAGGAATTCTGAAAACCTTTCCAAATGAAGCAGTTGATGGAACCATCAAAAGAGTTCGGTCCGCCATCATGTAAGATAAACATAATGTCATAGTCCTAGTTTCACTTCTTTTAACTGCAGAAGAGGAGATTTGTTACTGCTTTTGTCGTTTACCCTTTGTTGGTTCTCCTCTCATCGCCTTAATCTCTCTCAGACTCGCTCCATCTGTCTTCCCTTTGCAAATCAATTCAGTTGGATTATAACTGACTGACGGATGAAAAACAAAACACGCATTAAAAACGAATAATACTAACAGTATGTAAATCTAACAACATTCTCATTCCTCTATGGAAATAGCGCCTGGCCTGGGCCGAAAGTAGCATCAGAGGGGGGCCTAACGAACCAAGACAGCTGGAAGCTAGTTTGACGTTTCAGATTGCGGTCAGCCACAGACACCGAATGATGGGACCACTGGTTGAATTAATGCAATTGAGCTGCAACCCTGCAAGTCACATTATTTAGATTGCCTGCAAATGGTTCAGCTTGACTTTGGGTGGTGAGAACAATGGAAAAGGAAAAAAACAAAAGGTGAAGAGATGAAGAGAGGAGGGAAATAAATTCTAAGATGGAAGCAGATGGAGGGACGGATCCTCACCTGGCATGTCCAAGCTCAAGACAGGATCAGCTGATGTCAGGCCTCCGTTGTTAACAGATGGGACAGTCAAAGTAAGGTCAAAGGTCAAAGAGGCCGGTCCCACCCACACAGATGCCACAGCACTAACACATCTCAGTCTATGAAAGATCAATACTAAGCTACACGTTGTGTTGCACAGCACCAGACGCAGTTTGTTTTTTTTGAGCAGAAACGTTTTTATGAGAAAAACTTTTTCTCCCCACCAAGTTTTCAAAGAAAATCCAGATAATGGATTTGACTATGTGAGAGTAAAAGTTAAGATAAGAGAATGTTTAAATGTGGATGGAAGATTTGAGAATTTTTCATGGTCCAAGTCCGGACAAGTTTTACTTAGTCGACATGAAAGAGACGATGGACAAAAAAGAAGCTAAAGCACGCAAGAGACGTTTATCTCCTATCACCCTTAGAAAGACTCAACAATGTAAAATTTGTTCTTCTTTTTCTTTCAACCACTTTTTATTATTTTAGTTTGAATTTTGCCTGTGAAACTATTTCAGCTTAGTTCTGAGGGAGGAGTTTTGTTGGTTTACCTGTCGCCACGTCAGAAGCCGAGGGCGCCGTCCGCGCCGCCGCAGTCCTGCTGTCCTCCTCGCAGTCTGTAGCCAGGCCCGCAGCCCGCACGGGTGATGGTGCGGGTGGTGGCTGGGCGCCAAACGTGGTCATGGGAAGCGAGGCGCGGGCGTGGTGGGAGGGTATGGTTGTAATGTCTGAATAGGGAGATAACAGAGGCAGGGAGCTGAATTAACAATTTATTTGCCACAGAAAATGTCTGAAATCTGTGTAAATGTGGCTACGATTTGTTGTACGACTCTTCAGTCCACAAAGAAATAAGAAACATCAACAATGAAAGCAGGTCTTTTATAGATAACATGTTGTTGCTTTTTGTGTTGTTGTATTAATATCAGACTAACTTCAAACTTATCAAGCAGTCTCTAAAATGCTAAAGATGGAAATGACACACATCATTGAAGGAACTTGTGATTCTGAAGTTTCTGGGGTTTTTGGTCTAAACTTTTATGACATATAAACCTCATAAAACCAGGAAGTAATCCCTTAAAATACTAGAGATTTGCTAAATGCAGGGATTCTGGGTGAGATCTGACTGAGACATAGTCACCACATCGATCATGTGTCACCACAGCAGACGACGTCAACAAGAGGGTGCATTTAGCTGCATTTCGAGGTTTCTATGCATTGTAACAGCATTTGAAGTTTAATAAGACCTTGGCTTTTCCTCCTTATTTATGCGAGAGCGACTCATTTGTGGAAAGAGATATGGACTGAATACCAGATTCTCCTCATCGATAACCTGCAAAACCTAAGTGCCTCATTTTCCTGAAGACTGAAGTGGTTGAGCTGGCACCATTTCCCATCGAGGACCAAGTGATAATGAGAGAAAACCTCTCATATCTTGTTTTAAATTCTACCGCTCAATCGATGTCTGGTGATGTGTTTTTATGGAGACAGGCAAACTGAACTTGAATTAGCATATGTGAAGGTGTAAAAACTAAACAAAAAAAACACAGATAGTCTTGCATGTAATTAAACTTTGTAAGGAAACATGGCTGTGCGCTTTGAGGGATGGAGTTTGCTGTCACAACAGAGTGGAGTGCCAGATTTAACTCAAAGCAGAATCAGTAAGGACATAAAATCTACGCAGGGACACTGTCAGCATATGTTTGTTCTCTCTTCTTCTACTCGTATCAGCTTTTAACGCATCCTGATGTTTTTTTGTCGCAAATGAAATATCATAGATTCACTGCAAGAAGGAGTTGTTCACTGAACCTTTAAATGAACTGTAGGAAGTGATCTTTAAATCCAGCATCAACTTCAGCATGTTGATTTGTTGATAACATCTAACTGCTTGTTTAGCATGTTAAGAGCACTTGAGGTCAAAGCTTTATCATTATGTACATTAATGATTCGCTGCCCAGTGAGCGTGCCAAGGTTGTGATTCCGATAATGGATTTATAAAGTGTATGAGATTGTGTGCTGGATTCTTCCAGTGCACGACATGGTTTGCATGTATCTGAGGTGTGTACATATGTGTGTGTTAGGTAATACCAAGCAGTCGGATTAAAGTGTCTCAGTCTGTGTCATGTTTCCTGTGACACTGTGTGTGTGTGTGTGTGTGTGTGTGTGTGTTGTCTTGTTCTTTCCATTGAAGTGAACCAGGTTATCTGGGGCGACGCAGACATGCTGTTTTAAATACCACATTTTTCCTCTGTTTTTTTTTCTTTGCTTTGACGTCTTTCACCCTCCCCCTGTGTATGCACACACTCTGTCCTAATCTGTGAGAAATACACCTGATTATCAGTTGGTCCTTTGCTGTGTGGTAATCCAAACATCTTTGCAACAAAACAACACAATGTAAGATCTGAATTATCTCTGGAACGCAGCTGCGTTTTTAAAACGCTATTTCATAATTTGTTTGTTTTAGTAACATAAAGAAGGAGTGTTTTATGTTTTTCCTCTCTGGATAATATTATTTTTCTATATGGTCTGCTTTACTTTATCGGACTTCAGAGGAAGAGCAGGATTAAATTAACTTTACATTTATGCAGGTGGTGCTGCGATGTCAGTACATCCATGCTGTACAGCACAGTACACCGGGCTTCCTGTCCACTCGTCAGATCCTCTGCAGTTTTCAATATCTCACCTCAAATATTTTACTTTGCGTGAAGATGAAGAGAAAACAATTAGCGTTGAGAAATTGAAGCTTTTTACGAGGTAATTTCACAGGGAAAACAGAGCAGAGGTCCAGGACTTCCCAGATCCCTGAGTCTCGCGAGGTGAAGTTAACTTCCCCATCTGCTCCTTGTCTCCTGCTCTCACCCATCCTCTCCTCTCTCTCTCTGCACTCTTGCCTTCTTTAATTGGATTCTATCACCTCCCTTACAGGGGCAACTAGACCTCAAACTCCACCAGACTGCCTCCCTCCTCCCTCCACCCTCCCTTCATCTGTTCTCCCTCACCTACTGGATGAAAGGTGAGCCTCCTCCTCCCTCCTCCTCCCTCTGACCACTGCAGCAGCAGGAGATAGTAGCCTGCCATGGCAAGGGTGTCAGCCTTCATGTGCCTGCCTCCTGCAGACCCTCCCTCCTCCTTCCCTCATTACACCAAAACACTGCAGATAAGCAGCCTGAAGTGTAAGTAGCTTCCACGCTTAATGACTGATGACTGATTGAGGCCACACATGAATGTCATTAACGGAAAATGCTGTTTGCATGTTGAACACCTTCAGTTCACACTGACGCTTTTTCTTGGTTGTCCTGAAATGTTGGCACCTGCGCCGACATCTTGTAGCTCAAAACCTGCAGTTAAAGTGAGGATACCCAAACTGCTGCTTTTGATGCTGGGAAACAGACCAGAGCCGCTTTCTCCTCCTTTGCTCCTGTCATAATTACTACAGCCACTACAACGCTAACATGATGTTTTAGAGTCGCGTTGCCCAATATGACCGTCAGAGGTCAATAAAACCAAACGGCGGGTTGTTTTTGTTTTTTACGGAGGACAACTTCCATTGTTAAGACTGACGTCAGATACCTCAAGTGTGTCTTATCCTTTACATGTCGACGGCTTTCGCTGTTTTCAACAAGAGAGGATCACATGGAGAGGATACAGGCTGATCACAGCTGTATGTTGTCTCTGTCCATGCAAGACACAAGTTTACCATGACATACTCGAAGGTTTTTCAAAGCTGTGAAGTGACTGAGATGAAGTGTTGACTTTTCCCTGGTTTATGATCTATTATCCATGTGATGGTATGGGACGCCAGTGGGTTAAAGTGGTCCTGTGAGGTGTTGCTAAACTGAAGAATTTAGATTTGAAAGAATGGGGTTATAGTCCAAAATTTTAGATCTAAAATTATGACTGCAGACTGAAAACAAGTGCGACATGTCCATGTATAGAGACATCTGATGTAGTATAACAGGAATTATATCTATTATGTCTACTTTGGACTATATCCAGTCCCAAAGCTCATCCCAGGTGCAAAGACATCTGCCAGATAAGCAGCACCTGACTTGATTCAGGCTCCAAGCTGCTGCTGACTTCAAAAACCATCATCTGTGCCGCTGTAACCACCATCTTCCCGGGAAGTTACCTCGGGACTGTCTGGCGGCCGCCACCACTGTAACCAGCCGCTCCCGCATATTGGTGATGAGCCAGAGCCGAGCCCTGGTTCTCCTCAAACAAACCGGCCAGCTAGAAACCAGGAGTGCTCTGCGCTTTAATATCAGCCACGGTGTAACATCGTGATATTAAACGAAATATGCTGAGACAAATTGCCTCGGGATGACAGTTTTCCAGAGTAATCTGATCCAGTTTAGACTTGTCCCATTTGTTATTGTGTGTAATGTTGTACATAGTAGCAGTGTGTACAATAGGCCTGTGTATTCATTCTTAACTTACTTTATGTGATGTTAGATATCAGGAAGAATCCTCAGAAATTGTTGAAAGATAAACACTAAACCCTTTCAAATTTTTAATGATAAGTGTTGGCTCAGACACTAACTGCACCAGTCTGCAGCCCAGCAGCTCCAGTCGCAGGCCCACGCCTCGGTAGGCTCTCTCCGGTAGATCCTGACAAAGCGGGTGGAGGAGGGGACCGTGGACCTCAGCTCCGGGTGTCGGGTTCTGGTTCCCACAGAATATCTGAGAGGAAAAGAAAAAAAGAAGAAACAAATATTATGGCCGAATGTATTCTACTCCGAGTTTAACCGGGCTCATAGACAGGATGAGTTATGACGTTCACGGAGGGTTCAGCGGTGAGTTGCTGCATTAGCTAGATGTAATGAGAGGCACTGAAACTCAGAAAACACACTGTTCTTGTGGAGTTGATGAGGCACCTGCAAAAGTCATCAAAGTGCAGAGTTCAAAGACTTTCTTAATGTGCTAGAACAACATGTGAGACTGGTTTTGCAATTAAAGTAATATGAAATACCCAACTCATTCAGAGCCCTCTTTTAGAACCTGTAGAAAATCTGCCTTTTTCTGGAAAATTAACTGCTGTTTGTTCTCTATAAATTACACTGAACTGAAGAGGCTGTCCATCCACTCTGTGCCTGACATGAATAAAACAAACAACATGTATTGTTTGATTTAAGTCCGCCCCTGACTCTCAGGTACTTCTGGTGTCTCTTGATAAGAAGCTGAAACCAAACTGAAAAGGAGGAAACAAAAGAAAAAGGCAGGGAAATCAGAACCAGAGTGACTATCCTTTCAGTTATTTCAACATGAAGCAGCATGATGAAAATGGTTACTGTCACACTGGGAGCTCGGGCGGTGGACACCACCCAAGACACCCTGCCTGTCTGAACCGCTTAAAGTTTCCTCATGCCTGATTTATTAGGCTGTGGTATTATGGATGGAGTTGCATGTGACTGGCGTGTGAGAGGCAGAGAGAATTTATTTGGTTTTTGTCTTCAGTAACAAAGAAGAAATATACAAAACTGCTCTTGTCTGCCTCAAGTCATGGGGATTATTTTGCCTGTTTTTATAAATAAAAGGGGAAAACAGGCATTAAATGTTGTTAACACAATAGAGAGTATAGTTGTTTTGTTGTTGAATTATTGAGTTGTGCACTCTACTGTACTGTCTGGGGCATGATATTGTTTCTGCGCCTCTGAACATGTTAACTTTACGGTACAGTACGCTTTTTAAATTTTAATCTCATTTAGTTCTTTTTTAACATCCGCTAGACAATACGAAACTTTGCCTTCCAAGCCACCTCTGCCTATATTCACTGCTCGAGTAAACTTAAATGCCCGGTTAAAACAATAAACCTGAGTGATTTCTGGTAGTTAGTATCAAAGAAATACCTCTGCAGTATTAGTAAGAATTGTTAATGTTTGGCAATTAGGTACTACGAGAGAAATATAGACACTGTTGGAAAGGGTAATTAAAGTGAGTTAATTGTCATGCTAATGTGTTTTAGTGAGTGGACAATTGAACATGTATTTATGTTAGATCTGTCTACAGATAAAGACACAATATGTTGGCCATGAACAATACCACTTCCAATAAGAAATTAAGAATGTATGAACGAATGATATTTCTGTTGTAAATTAGTGCCAATTACTCCCCTTTTTATGTACTGTGTAGCTATCAACTTGAAGCACAAAGTGTGGTAACCTTAGTCCACAGGTCATGTAATTTTCCAACTAACTTCCTGCAAACTTTTACTACAATTACCTAAAAATAAGTTAATATTTAGCTGTAAATAATGATGATATTTACATAATTGGGTACTAATTACAATAGGAATAAACAGACACAAGTTTGATTCCTAAAAGTTCGTCTCTTCACATTCTGTTGGTCATGTTTCATGAAACCTAGGCATCTGAGCTTCGTCTGTAAAGAATACACCAACCCGCCGTCACTCATCTCTATACACGAAAGTATATACATTATGTACAGCATATGGGATTGGAGCCCTGTGTGTATAAATGCCTGGCTCATCTTTTGAAGCAGTTTATAAAAGACAGGAAACAGAGTATGGGAGGAGCTGAGAGAGGAGGGACCAGAGGAGTATCTACATCTCCCGCCTGCAGTAAAATCAGCAGGGAGTCTGTATAACCTCAACTTCCGCCATCTGGAACACATAGAGAGGATGCTCTAATTATATGTTGAGAGGTTGGTTTTGTGCTAAATGACATGAATTTCCTTCCTCAGGGATGAGAACTGGAAGTCACCTAAATCGCCAAGAAGGGTTAGAAACCAGAAAATAATTTCATTTAATGTCTTCTTGTAATGTCTAATTGATGCCGCCTCCCCATCTTTGTACAAAGTTCTCACTGTTGTGCTCAGACACTTCCCGGTCAATCAAACCAGCGAGCAGTACAGTGGATGTCTTCGGATTTTTCAAAGGAAGACGGAGTTTCGTACGTGCCAATGCGTCTTTCATGATTCTGAACAAACCAGAACCAGCCTGAACTAACGTAACACGGTCTCACTTCCAGCTCATTGACCCGCATGGCGCCACATTTTAACGATGCTGGGTAACAATGAACAGTGTTCAGCGTGGTTCAATAGACATATACTGGTTCATGATGAATCAAGCAGACCACAGCCCGGGTTGTTCAAAGCTGGACGATAAGGAGGCAATCTTTCCTAACTCAACCAAGACCCGCATTAATGAAGTTGTAATGCGGGCCTGCAGGTGACGAGTTGGGGAGCTACAACATGTCTGAGTTCTATTAACACATAGAAATAACATACCAACCCACAGAGAAACAGTCTCACTACAAGGTCCATTTAGTGGCTGTTCCGGAGCAATCGGGAAAGATGTGTGATCTGATAAACTCCAGCAGCTGTTAAATAGACCCTGTGGTGAGATTATTTTCTCAGCTGCTTGGTTACAGGTCTTTAAAATGGTTTCATCTAGTATCAGTGTTTACTTATGGAGTTACAGAGCTAAGAACATTTACATAAACAGACAGGTGACAAATTAAAGGGAAAACTCTGACAAACAAGGAAGAAACCAGTATTAGTTGCTCTAGGAGCACAAAAATTCCACCTTATTTAAGACATTTAGTTGGTTTTTCTTCCGTTTGTCACCCCATTTTAGTAAACAAAGTAAATGATGAAAATGACTTTAATCCTGTATATTCACATATTCAATTCACTTGTATAGACTGATATCAGAAGGTGTTACATTAATGCTAAAAATGCACTGTTGATGGGGGAACTATATAGTCAGTTGGCTTAAACATTTTTTTTTTTGCCTGCCAAAGTGTTGATTAGTGCTAACACAGCTTGACTGTGTCCTGTCCTCCAAGTTAATGACACCACAAGAGAATTATGGGACCCTTGATCTGATGTCGAGAAACACTGAAACGCTTAGAGAATGAGAAAGAGCAACCAGTTGGCAAGAAAGAAATGAGCAAAGTGTGTGGTGTTGCCTCAGTAATACTGGGTAATTATTTACACAATCGTGATAACACTTGTGACCTTATTTTACTTCATGCTTTTTGTAAAATCGCTTTAGCTTCTCCCAGTCCTTCTCTCCTTTTCTGATCTGTATTTATTTGTCGTATCCTGATATTATTTCCAACGATAAATACAACAACCTAATTCCCCACTGAGCTTTTATTTTTCCTTATGTAAGGCTTTGCTGAGTGCACTGATGTGCTACATCCAACACACAGCACAGTCAGAGAGTTCCTGGCATGAATATAGCGCCAGAATGGCCACCAAACATTTCTATTCTAGAAGAAGTGTTATGGGTAAGTGTTGAGCGTCTGTCTGATGGCTTGGTGAAATTACAGGATTACAGTAAGAGGAGGCTTATTTCATGCCAACAACCTTTTATCTGTCTTCTTCGTGTGTAATTCTACTTTCTGTTAACTGCGTCGGCCTGCATCACACCGCCACTGGAGCGAGGAGAGAGGAGAGAGAGAGAGAGAGAGGGAGCGTGAAAATTGTACAATATAGAAATGAGGAGAGCCAAAAGTGGATGAACTATTTCAGCTGTGCAGTTCAGGCGAGACTTTTGAGAGTCCTTTATAAGATAAACAGGAAGTGAATTCTAAAGTTGCCTCAGTGTTAGTTGGCCCCTCAAACTGCCTGTTTTTAAATCTGTCTTAAAAAAAACATCTTTATTCTTTTGGATTTTAACTCAGAATGAAAAGCTGATGTTTGTTTTTAAACTGTTTTGTGTTTTATCTGTTTATTTGGTCCGCTGTTGACTTGACTTTGAATTTTGACAAGAACCAAATTTGAAACACCCACTGTTTTAATACAACAATCACAAAGTCAAAGACAAACTGACATGAGTCAAATCTGTGCTGGCAGCAGTGGTGGAGAGTACCAAGCCAATACTGTACTTAAGTACAATTGAGGGACTAGAACTTTACTTGAGTATTTCCATTTGTTGCCATTGACTCCGGTGATCTAATTTCACTGGTTAGCGAGATTTGAGTGCATGTCAGATGTAATGGAGTATCCCTACTTTACAAGGATGCATACTTCCTCCACACACTTGTCATCCAACCTGGCTTGGCAACCTTCTCTGCCTGGTTTGATGGGCCATATATAACCACCAGTTTAATAAAAAACATGCAAACTTAATGGATCCTCTCCTCAAAAAGAGAAACAACAGTCAGAGGAAACTTAACTTACCTTTACCCTGTAAATGTGACTCTGTAATTTTAGCAGTAATATGGAATTACAACATGGAGAAACCCAGACAGTAGCAAAACGCAAAACCAAACGTAAACCAAACTGGCCTGTGGTGTTGTCCTCTTGACAATGGTCCACTCTTCTCCGCCCAGACTGTGGCCCACTTTAAACCTCTTCATGAAGACGCCCTGTCGCGGGTGTTTCCCTCCCCTGGATCATCACACTGGCCACCATCTTCTCTCCTGGCCCAGATCCACCTGCCAGAGAACAGACAGTGAATGTAGTTAATGGAACAAACTGACTGAGGGCTCACGCCTGTTCAAGGTCTTGCCCTCGTCACCTGGTTGCCTCTTCTAACTCACCTTACCATTAAACTATGACAGCTGAGTAGTGAACCCACCTGCAGCCACTGCTTGAAGGGCTGCTTGGTTTGCTGCCCGGGTCCAGCCCGACCTCCCCGCCAACAGCGCGCTGCTCAGCCACCCAGCCAGCGGGGTCTGCGCAAGACGAGGCGCTGATCTGAGCATCTGAGATCTGACCCGACACCATCCCCACAACATCCCTGAACATGGGTAGTCCACAGAGAGAGGGAGAGAGAGAAGGGAAGACGGGGGAGAAGGAGAATGAGGATAAGTAAACTTTTAGGCAGTATACAGTACGATAAGAAAGGCCACTGCCATCCTTATCTTGTCACTGCTTTAGTCAGCAGTTTTAGTTGATGCCCTCTAATAAGGTAGTGTTTAAACTCAAGAGTAGAAACACCAAAGACCCATTTATCATCTGTGGGATGAGTTTGCTTGAAATGAACATGAAACGATGAAGTTTTTCTGCATGTATGCGGTCTGTAGTGACATCCTCATGAGCTGTTGAACTACCTGTCAGCATGTGTGGACAAGGGCAGATTCAAATGTCGGCGTCCCTGCGAAGATGTGGAACAGTATAATTTGCACTTTCTACTACTCTACCTCTATTTCGTTACTGTTACTCAACCCAATAATAGCTCAGAAACAGAAAAACACAGCCTTCTTAGCGGGTGTTAAAGAATAAAAAACAGCCCGTGATAAAAATGCGAAAGGTCACGCTGGTGGAATCCTGTTTTGTGTACCGTGAGACAAATGAGGTATGATCCAAGAAGTTTAAGTTTATAGAGTTGTGATCCAAGAACGCATGGATGATCAGATGCAGGAAAACGCTGCTGAGGAGACTTAAACCAGAGAAGCTGATACAACAACGTAATCTACTAGTAATGTGTGCTTGCACAGACGGATAGGCCAAAGCGTCACTTTGCTGAATGATACTGTGTCTTTCTTCTTCACCAGCTGTCTGCTCGCATCAACAGACCAGCATTCAAATGAATGAGGGCCTGCTTTGTTTCATGCACAACCAATGCCGGTGAGCCTGCATGATGTGTTTTTTATTCAGACTGGACTCAAGTATCGGGGTCAAGTCAGGTAAAGCTAGTTTTATAAAGCCAAAGTCGCAAGTTTGTCTTTAAATCTGTAAACACAAACTCAACACTTTCTGGTCTTACACCTCAATTTGAACGATAAAAACCCCAAACAAAGGTCTGAATGCCTGCAAAATCTCAAGGAATATACTGCTACAATTGGGAATTTATACATTCTGCATGTCCTCAGATTTGCACATAAAATACCCTATCAGAAGTCAGCAGAGGCAGCTTGTACCAGGATCCTTGAACATGTCGGAGGTTCAAAGTCCTGTTCTCGGTACTCACACTGACTGCCCGCCTGTTGAAGGAAATGTGACCTTGAGGCTAAGGATACAATCTGTTGAACCACTGGCCCAATCCATTTCCATCGAATGCTGCTGTTTTAGCTGCACAAATATTAGGAAATAAACTGTGATAATTAGTGATAATTGAGACTTCAGCTTGTGTTTTTGGGTTTCTGGGAATACAAACTTAATGAAACGCTTAAAATACTTGGAAACAATGGTCCGTTGTGAGCCAAGTTAAATCCATTATCCACAATGTACAGATCTAATATCCTGGCTGAAATAGTCGTGATCTCAGTGCTCCGAGTTATGTCTGGTGCTTTTTTAACAACAGCTACTGAGGTGATGTAAATTCTCCACTATGAATTTATGGCTCTTTATGGAAACCCCCAACAGGATTTATGGCTGTGTTTCAGCTATTTTCCCAGGGATGGAAAAACAAGGAGAGACAGAGAAATACATTTCATCACTTCTTTAAATTGCATGTTTTAGACTTTATTAATCCGCACAGGAAACGGCTAAAATATAAGGAGTTTGTCTGGATTAAATCGAGAATTAAGATTAGATTTGTGGTAAAATAAGTGAATAATAGTTTCATGCCCATGTGCACATCAACAATAAATTCTTCCAGCTAAAATTACCACATCCTTTAGAATCACCTGTCTAGCACCTACAGC
Organism: Lates japonicus; assembly: GCA_033238685.1. NCBI lineage: Eukaryota > Metazoa > Chordata > Actinopteri > Centropomidae > Lates > Lates japonicus. The sequence goes on along the minus strand of BRZM01001184.1, from coordinate 65,492 downwards.
CTGTTCTCCCATGAATAAAAGCCTAATATCTACTTTATGGAGCTCTCTCGAGAGTTGCTTTGTAGCACATCAAGGACTGGGTTTATATAATGTTAGAGGATGAGTAATGAGGTAGCATGATTTTCCTCACCTGTAATGAATAACGTGTCCTTCTGTGGAGTTTGCGCCGCATTGAAGCAGTGATTATTTTAAATCAACAGAGAGCAGCAGGAGGTTCTCATCCGCAGCCAAAAAGATGTTAGTTTGATCTACGGCGAAAAAGTGAGAAAATGTTATTAAAGGACAGTGACGCGGGTCTGAAAAGAAGAGTTTCCACTCAGCGCAAAAAGAAGGTAAACTTGTCAGTTGTCAAGGTTTTTGTTTTCACTATTTTCCTTCAGAGTTAAACCTTTAGCATGAAGAGTTAAGTATTTTGTCTCAAAAGATGCATTAAGCATTTGTAAAAGTTAAGAAAGTGCATTTTTCGCAGAAAGTACAACATGGGTTTAGGAAAAAGAATAATGTTTGAAAACCACTTGTCATTTATTAAAGGGGGTCCAGGTTAAAGAGAACACATAAAAATGTATGATATAACTTATCGGAGAGTGCTGTGGCACAGGTGGTGTTTAGCGTTTTGCTTGAAAATAAACAACGCGGGTGTAAGCAAACGCCACACAGCATATGTGTGTGTTAACAAGATTTAGATCACAGTACCCACGATCACTGTGGGCTGGAAAGGTAATAAAAATAAATATGGATTCCAGCACTGACAGCGAGCTGAAGTTACTGTTAAAACACAAATCAACGTACAAGAGCTCTAAGCTGGAGTCTGGTCTCGATTGCGCGCTCAACTTAAAGTTCTGTGGGAGTGTTGAAAATGTTACCGACGCTCTGCAGCCAGATCTCAAGCGTATGCAGATGCTCTTGCTCCCAGGACATAAAGGATGCGGATGTAGCGACAGAGTCTGTTTAAAGGAAAGGCGAAACTCGCCCATCGCATTGTGGTTCCCTGAAAGATCTGGGTAAAGATGGGACACAAGACGGAAAAAGAGATTATTGCTTCTGTTACTTTGCTACTTCTACAGCTGCTACTACTGTTGTTACTTCTACTGCTCCCTCCTCAGGCTCCAGTTCAGCAGTTGTGATTTCACGTGATTTATTTGAAGCTGCACCTAGTACTTGTACCACGTCTAATACGCTGTTTAACGAGAAACTCAATAATTTATCTTCGCCAGTGTCAGGAAGCGACAACCTCCAGTAGTGTTCCTCCTAAGAAACTGATTGTGATTGTGATGAGGAAGTGGGATGGTGCTACAGACTTTCGATTAGGCACCTGCCAAATGCTGTCAGCCTTGAAAACATTGATTCAGCTGTCCACATTTTCCTCCTATTGATGAGAATGCAGAGCTATTACTCATCAATGTTATGTAGATAAGGACAGCACAGCCGCAAATGACCATCATTACTTCTGCTTCGAGCCTCCCTCTCATGGTGACCAGTCCTCCGCTGGGAGCCTGTAACAACCACCTTGTATGAGCGGACAAAGCAGTGCTTCTTGGTCTCTTTTGAGACCGGCCTCCCGAGTCCCGGCGGCTGTGACGAATCGAGAAATCCCAAGTCCATCGAAAACAGTAAACACAAAGGATGAGTCAGTGGAAAACTTCAGACAGGATTAAAGGTACCACAGGAGTGCATTTACAGTCGTATAAGTACAACTGAACGTGTATACAAGTAATTCAGAGTGCATGAACAGTTGGCAGTGTCAGCTAATGTTAGAAGTAACAATGACTGAATACATATTTAAAAGTAATGAAATACTTCAAATGTTTAGTAAAACATGAATATGTTGAACTATGTTAAAAAGTTACAGATATATGGTGGAACATATAGCAACATATGATAAATAGTTGAATATAAAGCCAAACACAATGCACACCAGTCCGTGGAGTTGAGTTGATCTAATAGAGCTGTGAGGTAATATAGGGACAAGAGAAAAGTTTGGTATATGCACTGCCTGAGAGTTTAAAGAAGTGGATTTGTGCTAAAATCCAAATGAACAGCAAATGAGATGCTTTTCCACACCGCCAAACCACTTAAAGAAAATGAAAGCCCTAAGATGCAAAAGTTCTTAATTTTCGCCTGATTTAACCCGAGTCTTATACGAGGTTGCCCACCACAGATGTTAAAGTGTCGAGAGAGTAAGTGTACCGAAGAAGCACATTTTTCGCAAAAGGAACAATCTTTGGAGATTTCTCTTGGCAGTACAAAGATGTAATCTGAAAGTTAAAACCTATTACTTAGTACCAATTTATAAGATCCAAAATATCATCCTACAAATGCAATATTGTCCCGCGCCATCAAGCCACCTGAAGCATGGAGGAACGGGAGGCTCAGATCTCACACTATACCGATCCGCCCATAAGTAGACAGTGAAAATCAGACAGGACGCTGGAGAGATGGGCACGCCACATAATCTAAGACCTTTACAGGAACATTATGCAGTCTGTATACTTCCACTACTAAACCGCTGACAAGTGTTATAATGAGCACTCTCTCAATCATTTTCTTCAAAGCTACTTAAACCCGATGAGATGAGGTGTTGACAGATTAAATAGCTTTTAAAATCCCTCTCAGTCATTTTAGTGTCTGTTGCAGCTCATAATACAAGCTAAAGCTTAAACACTGCGCACGTATGGACTGAAACACACTTTTGCTTTGTTCTGCTTATTGAGACTGATTTTATGCATCTATTCTGGTATGTATACTGTGTTTTCTCATTATCAACAGAACAATCTCTTCCCAGAAAAGGATGGAGCATGATGTGATTTAGGTCATGAGTCGAATTCAAGCCATTTGAGTCAGTTAAACTGAGGTTTGAGCCTCAGGGTGCTGATCCAACAAGGATGTCTATAGAGGAGTCTGTTCTCTGAGAGCACTGAGGAGTGTGTGTGACATCGGGGAACTCCATTTAGAGCATACCAGGCAGTGTGGAGTGTGTGTGTGTGGGAACCAGCTCAGGACCAATTTTTACGGTTGTCCACCCGCATCACTAATGACTAGTGTGTGACCTGTGGTAAGTGTGTGTGTGTGGTATTTGTCACCCTCTAGGTTAAGAGCACAAGTAGACCAACAGTAGATTTTGCAAGACTGGTGTGAGTAAATAAGGACTAAACATACAACATTTAAAACTGAAACTCTCACTTTTGTAATCCTGTCTTCGGCTCCCCTCACCACAACCATGGGACTAGAGAGTTCCATATTTTGATATTATTGATTTTTCCTTTATTACTATGCATCAATGAGCTTAATGGGCAAAGTGGAGTACTTTGATGACTCTTTCCTGGGTTTTGCCTCCCAGGCAAAAAGTCACACAAGTAGAACAAATTGCTTCAAATGGACTGGGAAATGCCAGTTGGGGCTATTTTCATACTACCTTTATTAGAGAGTATAATGACCAATTTAATCATTAACATTAGGGTCGCTACATGGTAAACTGTGTTGTGTCTTTAGTACAATTCATGCTGCTGTTTGTAAAGAGTTGTGTTTTCTTATTTTGGAAACTACACTTGACATTTTAACAGATGAGACTAGTACTGTTAGGCTAATTAGCTTAGCTTAGTACAAAGTTGGAAAGCAGGAAATCAAGAAGGCTGCTGTGTGTGTATTTACTCTAACACATTTAGAGATACACTAGAACAAGGTTTTGTGAACAACAACAGACCACATCGGAAATAAAGTTAATAGATAAAAAAGACCAGTTGTAGTCATTGGTAGAGAGTTTGCTTCCAACGTTACTACCAGAGTTTGTGCTAAGCTAGACAATACAGATGAAAATGATACTGATACTGTTAGCTCATAAGGGTTAACCAGTTAACTACTATGAAATGTCCTAACCACGCAGTCTTTTAGTCAAAACAACAGTTAGATGTAGAAAATGATAAATCAACACAAACCAGGACAACAAGCTATAAAAGGTTTCCATGTCTCACATCTGAAATTAATCAGTTGCCCTCAGCCGCCATTAACTACATGATCATCTGTGTAGATGAGGAGAGATATGCAACATAAACCAATGCAGCTCATTACTAAGGTGCTATTTTGTTTAGACCTCAGAATGAAATGCAAGCTGCAAAGTAATGAGCTTGTTCATGTTTTCCTGTTGATAAGTAAGGATTTTTAATCATAAAACTCAGGCAGAGATTGTTGATTAGCCGTCATGACTTAAATAGAGTCCAGGGGTATTCTCCAGTCTGACTGCACGACCAGACCGACTTTAACTGAGTTTGAGTTTGAAGCTATGAAATGAAAGTCACCAGCAGAGGTTCAAATCTTGGGACATACCCACAGACGCCCCAAAAATGGAAAGAATTTAATTTTACAAAACATTCATTTTTAGAAGTAATCTAATTTTGAGGGGTAACACTGTGTAACTTGTTCTATGTTTTTTTAAATAAAACAAGTAGGTCTCCTTATTTCTCAGTAGTTTGCACTTGTTCAAAGAAAATCCTAAATAAGTAACTTCAAATGAAATTACAGTGACATTATCGCATCTCATGGCTATACTTTCTCCTTGCTTTCTACAAGGAAATTATGATCTAAGGCCAAAATAACAGACAAAAAAAGACTTTCGTCTGATGGCTGGAGGTATTTTATCTCATCACAAAAGCAGCTCCAGAGACAAGGCTGTTCAACGTATTGAAAAGAATGATAGAAAAAGATTATTAAAAGATAGTTATCATCAAAGAGAGGAGCAGTGATACAGAAAGCCTTAGCAGTGGTCTTTTTTAAATCAGTACACTGTCCACAAATACTAAAGCTTATCTAAAATTAAGAATACTTCACTGAGACAGTTACCTCATATAGTTATCACATCAAGTTCCTCTAAACTACTTCAAACATGAAGTGAACTGATTTATTTTCAGAACTGTGCATTAAATGAGGTGACACTTCATTTGACTTCCATCTCACTTCCACTTAACTAAACAAAACTGCTTGTTTGTTGAGTTTGGAAATTATCAGCTGTATACCAAAATACCTGCTTCATATGCTCTTAGTATGGATGCTCAGTAATATAAGGTGTACTATATTACTAGAGACGCTGTCACCAGGATACTGCATGGAAACAGAGGCCAATATTTAACTTCTCCCACTGTTGCTTTTCAGGAGAGGAGAAAATAGCCTGCAGGTCTGCGTGGGTTTGTGACTGGCAGGAGACCCCGGAAACGTGGTGGTTTCGCGGATCGCTTTCGCCATGCCCAGCCCGCGCTCTGACTAAATTTCATGAGATAATAGCTCCCTGACTCCACCCACCCAAACCCTCCCCCTGAACACCTTTCGCACATACCAAAGTCAAACATGCTGAGTATTGTAAGTTGTGGTGTGAAACTGGATAAACAAGGATTGCTGTTCAACAAGTTAGCATCAAGAGTTACAAAAGTGAGCTAATGTCATGTTTTAGTCTTATTATTGTGGTTTCTAGTCATTTTTTCTACAGGTTACGATTTTGCCAGACGGAGTTGTGAGGTCAACTGTGGTTATTTATCTGATGTACACTGTTTAATTTGAAGGAACACACATTAAAAAAATTCCAGGGTTTTAAACCAAAACCTTCTTGCCAAGTAGGCGACTGATGAGGCAGTGTTTAAATGTAGGACTTTGAAGATGGCGTTTTACATGCGCAGGTGTTGAGGACAAAAATGCTCAACACCTAGAGCTTTAAAGTGAGAGAACAATCCGCTTACCTGGGTTTAAATAAATGTATGGAAGCAGGAAAGCCAGCATTTACAGTAATCTAACGGCCAGTCGTGCCCAGTCATTACATGTTTATAGGGCCGGTCAAGCTCCATTCTCCAGACTTCTCTGTCAAATGACTAAGGCTACTGCTCTCCATCTTCTAATTATCTAACACTTACAGTGCCTACTTATGCCACAGAAAATAGTCAGTTACTTAGAGCTTTTAATGAAGGGAACAAATGGTGAAGGGAAACATAATTCAGCCTGAGGTGGCTAAATGAGGATTGAACAAAAACACTGCTACTTCCCGTACAAACAGGATACTGCTCTGACAGATAGTAAAAAAAAAGAGCTCAATTACTCACCTCATCTGAGGTTTGTGTTCACTTAAAAGTTCTGTTCCCTAGCATACGCAGTGGATAGTAATGAGAGAGAAAGTTTCTCACAGCATGTTCTTTACCAACAGGAAAGCGAATACTGTGGTTCTCTCTTCAGACGGCAGAAAACCGCCCGTCTGACAATGTTTTCATCTCTACAAGATTATGTTTGATTGCCATTCTCATTTTATTCCATTCATTAACAGTTAGCTGGTAATTTTGTTTTGCCCCAATCAGTGATTATGACGGTCATTCGTCCAGCATCACTTGTCAGTCGACGCAGAAGCCGTGGTAGTAATTTGTCATGAAAGGAGCGACTAGGGAGTTCAATACCGCAATGCCCAGCGTAACAGACATATGGTTGCAAACTGTATTACAGCTGAATTGTAGTCAAAAGTCCATTTCTGAGGTACTTTTCTTTGCAGGTTTCATCCTAAACAAACAACATAATAATAAAAGTCCTGTTCTAAAACAATGTTTATATTCAAGTAATTCACAATAACAAAGAAACTTGATTTTCATAGTGATGGATTACACATCAAACAGCAACAAACAATTTTCACTGCCTGCTGATTGATTGTCATGACTGATGACATGATTGATTGAAAGTAAAAGCTGTCAGGAAATGGCTGGAGAAATAGATCCGCGTCTTGAAATGGAATCATGTGTAGAAATGATCAGAAACCTATGGTTTCGGTCAGAGAGCTGCAAAGCATTGGTGTATGAATCCTTTTAACGCTCTGTCAGAAAAATCACATGGTGATGTTTTTATTTGAACTTTAACACGATTATGTATCTGCTGAGTGACCTTTTATAACCGCAGGCCTCAAAATCTCATATTACAGAATTTCTAAATGACTCTTGGCAATTGACAGCAGGAATTTTTTCTTCATCATTTCCCGGATACTTTCTTTTAGTAGCCTTGAGGTTCTAAACCAAAATGAGCACAACACTAATTAGATCTACTTGGTTTTGGGGGCTTTGTTTTCTGTGATGAATGACACAACTCGCATTTCATCACCTTTCTGCTTCTCCTCATCGATTAAAAAATTAGATTTATGATTAGCACGGTGCTAAAGACACTGATTTGTGTTGAAGTGTCTCTCGGTTGCTGATATTTCCCGCTGTGGCCTTCCTCCAGAGGTCTGCTCTGGATCGTGAGACCCCCTTCACGCTCTCTGGAGGATCTTTTGTCTTGCAGTCCCCCCCCACCTCGCACTGGCTTCAACAACACACCTCGCTCACACGAGGCCCAAATGTGTTCTCCAGATGCACAACGCCTGAGCTCTTCCTGGTGGCGTCAAAGAGATCCTGAAGACAAATAGCAGGTCGGTGTCTATAAATACCTGAAGTCAGGAGGGAAGGAAGCCTTTCCTAAGCTTACATCATGGTGTTCAATAACAAGTTAGTTTACTACAACTTGTAAAGATCCACCTACTGACAAATCCTGGGACACATTTGTACAAATGGAGCTTGAATGCAGCATTGAACATAACAAATTAATCTTGTTTTTGTATCCGTTTGGATTTTTTGATGAAGTCAGGGTGCATGAATCGTGGATTCCTACTTCTCTTTGTTTGCACCGTTCAGTTTTTAAATAATAATACCTTTAAAAAAAAACGACTTCAAACTCTCCTTTTAACTCTCCTTTTCCCAGTGCAAGTATGAATCCATCTATAATTTTCACATTGAAAGTTACTTTTAAGGCTCATTTTACTTTGCACATTATTTCTTCTTGAGCATTACAGCTAATTCCTCCGTCAATCCTTACTTGGATCGGTTTGCAGATATGGAGGATTTCCAATTTCATTGCAAATATCCAGCACGCTGATGAAATGAGTCACTACAGTGCAAAATATGATTACAGATGTATCATGAAGCTAGATAATGAGCTCACTGTCTGCCGCCATCCAAATTGCCACCGGGTAACATCATCCTGACAACAATATGAATAGTAACCTGAAAATAGTATCAATAAAATATAAATGCCTTTAAATGAATAATAGAGGTGTTTGCAGTGGAGGAGGCAGGCATGCAAAAATTAACTAAGTCATAATTTTCTTCTCAAGTAAGATGAATGGAGAGCCGTGAGGCAAACCACGGTGTGAGGACTTGGCCACGCACCACACTTAATCAAATAAAATGGAATATTCTCTTCACAAAAACCACCAGTCATAACTCAAACGCCTCACAGAGTCTGAGGGCGAGCAACAGCACTGGTTCTGAGGCTATAAATCACTGTGGCAGGGGGACGGTCTGCTGTTTCTTCAGGAGGGACTGCCGACAAAGCTGGAGTTGAACAACAGAACACACATACAGGAGTCCGTCCTCCCACCGCACACCGAACCCAGACCCAGCAGCTTCTGGCCTCGGGCTGGTGGAGTGAGCGTGTGACTGAGAGGTGCAAATCTCATGACTGGTGAGCTGAAGAAGGAGTGCTGCTGTCACCTCCCTCAGTGTCTCCAGTCAGGGTGTCCTGATGGAAAACACTGGAGCCAGTCAGAGGCCAGCAGCAGAAGCTCTGCACAGCGAGGCACTAATACTCAATGTTGCTGAGGAGGCACATCCACGCTCAGCAAACTGCACCAGGTGTTTTACCTCTCTCCTTTTTTTTTTTTGCACATTATGAGAAATGAGCAGGCTTTCACTTTTTCCTGTAATTGTAGTGGTTGCTGTAATCAAAAGTGGAGAGTGGAAAAAGTCCAGAGATCTGGGAGGTTTTTCTTTTCAGGGTTCAAATCAAATAAAACCAAGAAGCTTCTGCGCTGAATCTGCATGGAGGGGAGTTTTAAAGCAGGGGCACAAGGGAGGGGTGGAAAAATATGCTTATGCTATGGTTAGACATTAAACAATGTTTGCTCGCTATAAACTGCAAGAGCATTAAAAAGCATGACTGGATTACCAAGCATGCAAAGTGGGCGACTACTTCAGTTTACACTGTGTGTGTCGGTTGGTTTCTGATTATTTGATAAATTGCAAATTTGTTTGGGAATTTGTGCCTGTAAAGCATAACAGGCTATCATCTGAAGTGACACTTATGAAAGGTCCAGTATTATCTGGGGAGATTTCTTGTAGAGGAGCCAAAACATAGCTGTGCAAAAAAGATGTTTACTATTATATCAGTCGATATTATATTGAAATTGTTTAATCAGATCAGCACAAAATAGCTGAAACATGGCAAACATGGGGCCTTGCAACAAAACATAAAACAGAGTGGACGTGCTGCTTGAGGTTTCCACCTGATAAAACTAATTTTTTTTCTTCTCCACTGTGTCTAAGTCTGCTCCCTGCTTCCCTCTATAACCTTTCCCTTTCCCTGACCTGAACTTTGGCCAATACCACGACCCTCTGACACAGTAATAAAGCAAAGCAAATAAATAGACCTGCATACACACTGCTTGTATAAATAAATGGACGCCCCTGGTTCCACCCACTGTCTGTGCATTGTTTGCGTACCCTGTATCTACCAGGTACACTGCACACTGCAGATTACATGTTCCACTTTTGTAATATTTTGCCCAGAGGCCCTCAAAAACAAACCCCTGCTCCTGTGTTGGATTATTATCTATTATTTATCACTGTCTACCTTAACTGCAGCACAGTGAACCTGGGGCCTCTGGGGCCCCTGAGGGTCTAGACCTACTTTGCCTGGTTGGTTGTCAAGTCTTGCTTGTAGGATTACATACAGTAGTTAAACTGTATAGGCTACTGCATGAGCTCCAAATTGGTCGTCTTTACCTAGTAAGGGAAAAACACCTTTGTGCCAGGACGTTAAAACAAATAAGGAAGCGTTTCAGGAGGAATCCCTTGCAAATGAAATTAACTGTGAGAGCATGAATTCTAAATATTTTATGTGTATTGAAGGGCCTTCAGGTAAATTCAGGCTCTCTCTCCATATGCACAGCCATTAACCTCCACTAAAACGCTGTCCTTCATATCATTATATCCCAGAGGGCTCAGCTGTGGCCCGGTAGCTAAAAGAAGTCCCCAGACAGACAATAGAGAGCCACTACGGCTAATCCAGCGCTGAGGCCGTCTCTCTGTCTGCTTCCTGTTGTAACCCCCACAGGAAGGAAGTGAGGACCTGTTCTTACTGTGAGGGGCATTGTGAGTCTTCCTCTATGAGTTCCTGGCCTGGACAATGGGACAGTCCTGGACTCCAGCCGCACGTTGTTACTGATCGAGTTTATCTGAAGGTCTCACCTAGAATCAATTTTTCTTTCTTTCTTTTCCAAACCATCTTTGGAAAAACACTTGTGGTTGTTGCGTGTTGTTTACAAAGCCCAGTTATAGGTGAGCCAGGACCCCTCACTATCTAAAGTTCAGGTGGCTTTTCATCCCGTCAGGTTTCATGATTTGGCGCCAAGAGGAATCCAAACAAATCAATTTCTAGTTCCTGTAATTTTTCGCTGAACGTGATGGACTGCACTCCTCTTCAGGGGTGTTCAAGAGCACAGGAAAAAACAGCTAAAAGACTGTGTGTCAGACTTTGTTCATCCAAGTCAAAGGCATTCAACGTATTGTGAAAACATGTTTTCCCACTTTGTTTCCCTTTACTCAGCTTTTCAAAAGTCATTGCTGCCTATGGTGCTAAAAAACAAAACACGGTGCCAACAAATTTGGCCAAAATAACGTATTTAAAATGAGTAGCAACCACATAACAAATCTAAAAACTGAACCAAACTATAGTAACTGCACGCTGACTTTGATATCTCAAGAAATCACATTTACAGCAATGTCAGCCACAAACAGTAATCCAACTAGAAAGCTAATGCAGGGGAGCTAAGGCTAGCTGGAAAAACAGCCACAAGCTAGCAAAGCTAAATTTAAATCTTTTTTTTTTTTTTAAACTCTTAGCGCTCTCTCCCTTCTCTCTCCCAACATCCTGATTATACAGTATTTTAACCAACATAACTAAATGAGGAACTTATGACCAAAAGTTAGCTAGCTGGCTAACTCTAGCACAGTCAATGCAGCAGTAAACTGGCATAAAACACAAATGCATGTTCTACTAATTACATTTAAAAACAAACTCTGGAATATAACAAACAATTATTGTGTATAACATCTGTATGAATGTGACTATATATAGATCTGTAAAACAGATGAAGTCATTTGTGCTTTTCTCTGACATGTGGATGGAGCCAAACACGACTCAGGGGCTCTAAATTTAATTGTCCTGAAGCAGGAAAAGATATTGAATACTATGCATTTCATGAAATTAAACACCGGGCTGCTCCATTTCCACATTGGGTGATTGCGGGTACGTCAGATTTCACAATGGAGATGAGAAATGTCAACTGTGCTGGAGAGGCAGATTCTGTTAATAATGCATATTGGCTTATTTTTTTCCTCCCCATTCTGAATCCCTATAACGTGCAGAGAAGTGATACAAATGAGTGAACAATATTCAGACAAGATGTGAGCAAGATCTCAGTGGTATAGTGAAGTTCAAATTGAGGAACACCATTTCTCCTTGAGTGAATGAGCGTGCGTACAATCTGAGATCAGACTCTAAAATGAGCGCCAAAGTGACATAATTTCATTTTTTCCAGCAACCTGAAGAATTCTCCACAGTTAAGTGCCAATATCTCATATGTGCTCAGATGTTTTTGTGCATTTATTCTCATTAGGAGCCTCATTACCGACCTGTATCCACTCCCTGACGGTGTCGTCTGAGGGCGTCCAGCCGTTCTCCTGGTAGTTGAGGCGGGAGCGTTCTGGAGACCAGTTGGAGTTGTACTGGGAGGAGGCGCTGATCTGGTCTGAAGAAATTTCCCCTGACTCCATACCCAGTGGCTCCATGCAAGCAAAATCTGGCAAAGACAGAAAAAAACCCTCATTAACAAGAGTTTAAAAGTGACATCAGAGCTAAAAGTTGTGTCCAAAATATCAGCAAATGAGGAGGCAATGATGAGATTATTGTTGTGAATCTAGAGCTGCATCATTCCACTGCACATGAATTATGGTCAGGTCACAAGGGATTTCTTTTTTTGGTATCAAAATCATACTAACCGCCCCTTTAATATGATTTTAAAGAGGCTATTTCACAGATAGTTAGCTGGGTGAACTGAATTTTGGTGTTTTGCTCCCTTAATTTTTGCTGCTAATGACTGAATTCATCATTCAGGTCCAGAGCCTGGATCCTAAAAGAAACACCTCAAGTTAAAGTCGTAAATCTGTGCAGGAAAAGAGCTCATTTTGTCTCTGACTCAGGCAGAAAAAACAAGTGAGCAGTGTGATTATTAGAGTGTCACCCCGACATTATAAAGTGTCAGTCCCTGCAGTAAAGGGGTCGTTCAAACAGCTTCTGTGGTGGCTGTTTGGTGACAGTTGCTTTACATTAAAGTTCAGAGCTCAGTTGTCACTCACAATACAAAAACACAAACTCCTGCATCTGTAAAATATCCACACATTAGCTTATAACTTGTGAATTTCGTAGCTATCTCATGGCTTTTACTAAAACCACCCTAAGTAATGACTTTCTTCATAATCGATTAATCTGTCAGTCACTTTTTAATTCTATTCAATGAATTATTTCAGCATTAAAATGCTAATAAGTACTGACAGATGCTGATCACCGCCTCTCAGAGCCTGAGGTGATGTTTTAATATTGACTTTTTTTTCAGTTCAAATCCAATATATAAATACATTTGCAATAAAAACTGTTTCTTTATTGTTTCATTTCATTTTTCAAGCAAAAATGCCAAATACTCTCTGGTTTCAGCTTCTCAAATGAGAGGATGCTGCCTCTCTCTCTCTCTTGGTTTTTAGACGACTGAAAGGACAAAAGCAAATTGAAGACATCAACATGGACTCTGGAAAATTGTAAATGCCATTTTTCACAGCAGACTAAAAGGAAATAATCTGCAGATGAATCTATATTATATATATATATATAAACGTTAGTTGGAGCCGATTGTGTATACATGTAGGCCTCTCATACACAATAAATACACACACACCCACACATGGAAGCTAATGTCGTGTGAAGACTCAGCTCTAATTTTGATGATTTTTTTTAAAATAATAATTTTTATCTGAAGGATAATGCACTCCTCTGTGGATTGAGAAAAATCTACAATCCCTTGGTCTTACGAAACACTTTCAAAACAGCATTTGGACAAACTCAAAGTACATGTCTGTATCTCTGAGGAGGCAGTGTCCACTCTGTAACAGCAGGGGAGCCCGGGGAAGGAAGGGGGAGGGATGGGGGGGGACAAAAGGAAGCATGTGTGTGTTTGTGTGTGTGTGTGGGAGGGCTGTCTGGAGACACAGGGTCTGTCAGACTGACACAAACACACTTACATCATTCCAAGTTCCACAAATAAATTAGGGAGAAAGTTTGCTTGCAACATCTCCAGAAAGGGCTGCAGAGAGCTGGATTCTGTGCTCGTCATCAACATTAGTTAACTTGACAATCTTCAGGCCCAAAGTCTTTCGATTCAGAACTTTTCCAAGAAGTGGATTCCTGCCAGAAAACGCTCTGAGACTGCAGCTTGACAACGAGACAGTAAAAAACACTCATTTAGCTGATGCATCAGTTTCCTCCTGCAAAAGCCTCTAATTCTCTCACTCTTCTGTTTTTCCTCTCGCCTCAGCTCCCACCTCCACAAACTTCTCTTTCGCTCTTTCTCTTATTCTTATTCATGACACGACCTCCATGTCCCTCCTCACAGCAGGCACGAGGGACAAACATCAACCCCATCCCTCTACCTCTCCCATCCAAAAGGAAAGACGGGACATAAAACTGACGCACCCCACCGATGGTTCAGCTGATCAAAGGGCCGGCTGGAGGCCGTTTCTGACGGCGATGGCAGGACAGAGTGAGAGAAAACCATAAATTCACTGCAGGATATCAGAGTTTGATTCCCCTGCGACTGTTAGCAAAGATCCTGCTTGAATGAAAGTTCTTTCTGGAAATTTTAAAAGATAGACGTTGTTTAAAGCAGTCGTTCCCTAACATTTTTGTCCGATGCACCCCTGCTGTCCTCAAGCTCCAACCCTCTCAATGGCACCACCTGTCATGTTTCAAATGTGTTCTTTTGAATGGTTTATGAACTGGTTGTTCTTTAAAACAACAAATAATTGACTAATGTTTAAGTTGGTTTGGTCAAATACTACTTGGAGTGACAGAAGATGGATATTCCAATCATTTAACATGATTTTAAGCTGACTGTTTGAAACATTAGCATTAAGTTGTCTCTGTTTCAACCATTTATCCATTATTAAACTATTCCAGACATGAATCCAGTGCTATTAGCTAACTATTCTAGCAATTTAACCACAACTTTAACCATTTGAACATACTTTTTATGTTTAGAAAACAGTTCTGTGCTAGCTACTCTCCGATACTAGCATTCTCAGCTAGCTGCTGCTGTGGTGTTACTCAATATGTGGACTGTTTTATTCTGATCAAAATGTTTTTTCTTTTGTTTCAAATTAGTGGACCTACTCTAAAATCTACCCACATAACCTCTGGCAACTGCTGAAGCACCCATGGTTGGGATTCGCTGGTTTATAGCATCAGAGTGGTTGTAAAAATTGGAGAAAAGACAATGTGATTGTCAAGAGGCTTTAATTCAATCTGCTGAGCTTAGCTGGGGGTCTGAAGGCAAGAGTATGTGTGTGTCTGTGTGTGTTACTTAAGCTTAAGATAATTAGGGCTTTGTCTTACACCACTGCAGCTCAGATTTATCTCTCAGACACACTGCCATGCATGCAGACATATTTCATACATGTAGACAACATCCATGTATCACCACACTGTCATGAACACTCAGCATCAGTATCAGATAACACACACATACATGCAAGGAGACAACCCAACAACACCCACATCTTCAGCTTGTGGCAAAAACAAACTGGAGACGTGAAAACAGTGAAGATAATGACTTTGACCCCTCCGGTGAAACTGTCTACAAACATGTGAGACTTACATTAATAATATATTGTCTCATATAGTGATTGAATGGTGCATTGTTATGAATGTAATACACAAATTACCTCTGATTTTTCAAAATAAAGGTACAAAATAAGGTTTACAACACGCTGCCCTTGACCTGCAATGATGTTTAGAAGGATTCTGTCTTTTAAATTCAAATACCTTTATATCTTAACTGGATATTTTAGCCTCGAACATGGATGATAAATCTCTGAAGTGCTTGAAAAATGAACTCCATCTGCTGATGAAATGTGACAATATTGAGAGCCTGTTTGTGATATCTATTATATACTTATTGTTGTAACTCAATTAGACTTTCAGCATATTAAACAAAGGAAAATAAAGAACTAAACAGCTTCACTGTGATGTGTGAATCTTCAGATAAAGGATAATACTGACCCAGATGTCGGATACATACACAGTAACTGTGAATATCAATTTAGGACAGAGAAATGTAGAATCTTATGTTCATCTCTCCCCAAGTGCCCATGTAAGTCACCGTGGGACCTTATGTAAACTCACCTCTGAACACTCTCACATTCCTAAATGGGGGTGAGTGGGGTCGAGGTTACCAGAGTGCAACAACCATACGGACCAACTTAACTTAAATCTCTTCAGGCTTCCCAATGTGTGCAGGCAAACAGCTTTAAACAAAGTGGAAGAACATGTGGATGCGAACAGATGCGCGACATGAAAAAGAACTAGACTAAAACTAACAACGAGAGAAGCTCCATCTCATGATGATATCAGTCGTAGAAGTAGGTCAGACTGATGAAACTATAGGCTGTCTCTATCAGAACCAAATCACATTTTAAATGCAAAGTTTGAGAGCGATGAGATAAGATTAAATTTACAAGGTTTTAGATCCTGATTGTGATATCTGATAGTTACAAACAGTTCCTACAGCTGGTTTTATCCTGCAGACAAAGACCAGATGGGCGGTTTCCAACCCTGTCTCCTAGAAATTAAGTTTCTATAAAACTGCAACAGCAAATACATTTTCTAGGAAGTGTAATCACTGTCTGGATTATATTCAGAGGTGATATATTTGTTATTTACAGCAGCAAAGTGTCCAGGAGGTGCTGGGGTGGACAGCAGGCGTAGAACTGTCACACCAGAGACCAGGGTTTCAATCCTGACTCCTGTGTGTTGTTAGGTTTAGACAAGAAAAAAGCACTTGGGTTAAGGTTAAGGAAAGATCATGGTTTTTGTTAAATGTCAATGAACACGTGTCTGAAGTCACTGTGAAGTTTTTTCTCTCCATCAAACCAGACCACATCCTTTCCCCAACCGTAACCAAGTGCTGTGAGTGTGGAAACATAACGGCAAGATGGCGGCATGGGCAGAAGCAGCGTCTCTGTGATCTCAGTCCAGAAACCAGAAGGACTGAGGCAGAGAGGATTGTGGGAACTGTGGTCCCAAACTTGGATCCAGTGTATGCTAGCTGTGTTAGCTGGCAGCATCTGTGCAGGACATTCTTTGTTGCATCCTATTAATCCCCGCTGGACGAATTCTCTCTCTGCTTGTCTTCCTTCCAACATGGAGGTCAGGGGTCAAAGATCACACAGAGACCAACCTCTTCAGAGCTGGAGGGGATTCAGCGTCTTGCTCAAGGACACTTAGATTGAAGCTGAATTAATCTACAAAAGACTAATTAAATCACTCCAGTACTTTACTAAGAGGTAATCAGCTGTGGATGAGGCAATTTTTATGATCTGGACTAGTATTTAAAAACAATACGGCACAAATGACACACAGAAATATCCAGGAAATGAACCCTAATGCCAGATGACATCTGTACCCTCCACATCACCCCCAACCTCCTTTATTTCTCATCACTAATCCAGCTGCTCACCCTCATCTTCGTGTCCCGGGGGCAGGCTCCTCTCACGGATGGTGTAGTTGGCGGAGAATCCCTCTCTGGCGATGGCGTTGTCAGTGGTGATGGTCATGGACAGGATGCCAGTGTATGAGATCACGCGGCCCGGGGAGGTCTGGCCACAGTATCTGCCAATGTGGGGACCCACTGAGGGGAGGAAGGAGGGGGAAGGAGGGTAAGAGGGATGAAGGAGGGGAGATTCAAAGGGAAAGAGAAGGAGGGGAAGCACAAGAAGAGGGAGAGACAAAAGGAGCGAGGGATGGAGCAGAGGAGGAGCAGAAAAAAGAGAACGTCAGCCTCATCACTCATCATCTGCAGGGCGCTTTTATTATTCACTCTGTCCTTCCCTGCCCTCACTGTCCTGGGAAATGTTTCGTGACTGAGAGCGAAAACACACACACACACATGAGCTCAAGACTTGTGTTTTTAATCTGCTGTATTCTATCCACATCGAACTCGTGTCTAAAAAACACCCAATTTAGATTTAAAGTCCCCCAAACTTTAATCAAAAGGCATCAGACGATCACAGCGAGCAGCTGATCCCACGTCAGCTCAAATCTCTCACCTCTCGTGAGTGACGTTAGACATTTGAGACAGGAATAAAGGTGAGATGACAGGAAGCAGAAACGCTCATCTCCACCACATACTGTATCGACACTTATCATCCCAAATGCTATATATAAACATATGTGTATATGATCAAATCAGGTACAGCAAAGAATGGTCCTTTATCTCAACACAGTGCAGGGTATCGTGTTAAACATGTTTTATCATCCTGTTATCACATTCACAACTTTAAATCCAGGTTGTTAAATTAAGAGTTTGAACTCTGCAAATGCAAATGAAAGAAATGTTGTAATACTACTTTTTGTAAATGGAAAGATTAGACTCATAAAGGAGAGCTAGCGGGCAGGAAAAACAGTTACGCAAATTAAACTTGGAAAAAATGGGAAAATTGGAAGGAGTTGCTGTTTTACTTGATGTGATGTTAATATTAAGTCAGTAAATTGTGACTCTGAGTCGCTCTGAGCTCCTCGTGGTTAAAGAAACAAGACAACCAGTCACTGAAACATCTGCTACCAGTTTCTGCCTGTTATGTATTAACATTACATTTGAGTCATACATTTTTCAGAAAGATAAATCCCTGGCAGTCTTTGAAAAACCCCTGACGTCAGTTTACAGCATCCTCAATAACTTTTACACTCATCTGAATGAATAACAACAGCAACACTTTAAGTAATCTTCGAGGAAATTTCCTGCAACGGACGATTTGTCACTAATTACAGGGAAAATACTGATGTTTTAAACCTCTGTTTAAATCCAAATGAATACTAATTTATTATTCATTTATAACAGGAAACTTTGTTTTCCATTAGTTGAATTGCATGCGTGCATGCAGACAAATTTCATATTTTAAATGCATAGTTGACCTGTTTCCACTGACTTATGCTGGTAAATAATTGGATTGAATTAATTGGAACTGCACCAATTGAATTAGCTGTGTCTATTTTCCCTTTAAGTATCAAATTATGCAGTTTTTTTTTTCCAGAAAAATTCTTGGAAATTACTAGGACGTGATTTGCAAATCATGGACTCGTAAAATAAAGTGCTACTAAAAATAATCAGTCAGCTACATAACAAAGCTTGGTGACGCAAATGTAATGATAAAAATAAGAGAGAGACAAACTGGGGCTAAAAAATTTTCTTACACAGCGACAGACTGTCTCATGTCTAAACACTGGGTGCTGACATCCCTGCCTGCCCACAGTGTGCTGCCTATTTCATCCTGTTCTTATCAGTGAGAAACAATGCCAGGCTCGTGGTGCCTCCTGTTTCGTAGAGATACTGTATCTGCAGCCTCTCGAGGACTAAAGGAGGGAACGTCGGTCCAGAATGAAATCATACATATTACACAAAAATCACACTTTTCCAACATTTCCCTTCAGCTTTTTTTTTTTGTTGAGGCAAATAATCAAAAAGTAACACAAAGCGATGTTGCAGAGGAATGCTGAGCTTCAGTAATCTGGTGGATTATGTTTATCAGTTACAGTTTTAAGCAGGTAGCCGCCAATCTGTGACGGATTATATTCAGATTTTTTTTCAGCCTTATCAGAGGAGGCGTGAAATGGTTACGCCATGAGGCCATGTGTTCTCGCTGCAATCAGCTTTAAAATGAGAAAAACCCTACAGGGAATATGTACGGTGGCCCACAGAGCTCAGAGGTTGTGTTTTCTGTTATTCATAGCTCGTTTCTTGTACTTGTCTTATTTTGCATCATTTTTATCTAAATGCTGCACATGTGTTAGGGTTAGGTTGGCTACATTTACATTTATTTATTCAGGAAATGGGAAACCACTCTGACAAGATAAAAAACTGTATCTGAGAGTCTCAATATTAAAACCAGATGAAAATTGTGCTTTCTTAAGGTTCTTTCCCAACCTTGACAAATACATTTCACAAGGGTTACTTAGCTCTTTTTTCTATTCAGATGTGAATGAGTGAACTGTATCTGCTGTTTAAGGTGTGAGATGTGTGATAACTATGTTTTCATCAAATTTAAACAAAATTATTAGATTCTTCTTTGTAAAATGAATTCAAATATAATGAGCCCTAGATATTTGTATCTTGGATTAAATTATATCAGAAGAATCGTCCTCAAAAGAAAAGAAATCGCTTCCCTTTGAGGAACTGATTTACATCTCTCAAAGAAAGCAGCAGTGCATGATGGGAATGTTTGATGTTAGCGTTAACACTGTGAAAGTGTTTGATGGGATGAAAAACTACATTCAGGTCTTCGCCCCTGCTGCAGAGATGCTTTGTTATCTGCACCGACACACACGTTCACTCAGCAAACAACACAGGACTGCAGGCTTTAGAGCATCACACACCAACATGGTGCATGTACCAGCACGCACACACACACACACACACATTCAGTCATGCAAACAGACACACCTGAATGCACACAGACACACAGATCATTTGACAGGAAAAGCCCTGGCATGTTATGTATGCTGGCACAGCTTTAAAGTGTATGTCACTGTCTGTCTACCTGTGCCAGTCTTTGTGTCCCTCATATTCCCATGCCAGTCTCCTCCCTGGCAGTAACCAGGCAAAGCTTTGGGCACAGTGGCGAGTATTGTGGGCATCCTGGCAGCCATCCTCAGGCCTGTCCAAGGTATGTAGCTCTCACCATTATCTGCGCACTGTACGGCTAATTAGACAACAATGGCAGCCGAGAAATGCTTTCTAAATGAGGGGAGGAGTGTGAACAGAGGGTAGAGACAGGTTGCGTCTCCGTCGTTCATGTGCACAGAGCTGATTTTCCAAGTGTGGTTGGTAAAGGAACAATGGGCAAACTGGGAAGGAGTCTCTTAGTGTGTAGCTCAGTGAATCCAGCCGACATGTGTACACAGACGGATGGATGTAGAGTAAAACCGACCTTCAGCTGCGACATTAATGATTATTACCTGCTGTAAGCTTACTAGTAAGCTTTGGAGGTGTGAGTAGCTGGATTTTTTTTTAACCTTTGGACAGAGCCAACAGAGCCAGGCTAGCTGTTTTGCCCTGTTTATAGTCTTTATGGTAAGCTAAGCTAAGGTTGCTGGCAGTAGCTTCATATTTTCTGCACAGACTTGAGAACGGTGAAGCTCTCAGCAAGAAAGCAAACAAGTGTGTTTCCTAAAATGTCAAACCATTCCATTAATGTGAAATCAGCTGTTTTTATGCATCCTGGTGTTTTAGTGTTTACACAGAAATATGAAGCTCAGGCGAAAACAAGTCATTTCATTCTGAGTCACTGAACTATGGCAATGTTTTTTGGCTTGGTAGCACAAGGTGAAAACAGTAGAAAACAGTTCAAGAGTAGCAAGAATTCTTTGATGTGTTGGTAAAACGTTATACAGGTTTCTTTTTTGGCATGATTTTGTCAAGTCAAGCCAAGTTTGGTGAAAAGCATTTTAAATCTGCTATTTCAACACAAACCACAGATGTTTCCTCAAGGCCAGAGAGCTGAAATTTTATTTTGAAATTCAAGCTCTTTCAAAGTTATTCTTGTATTTTCAGAAACATTAAAAATATTTTTCAGCTCTTCTCAAGGTCCACAAAAATCATTTGTCACAGAAAAATGTGTTGTCAATATAAAAACTACTCTATCCCATTCAAATTGAGCTCCAGAGTCAGTGGAAAAATATATAAATGATAGGATTGTTGTGAAAATGAAAAACACATCCTGTTTTAAGGATTTATCATGTTGTAGCTGATACACGCACAAATATTTTAACGTTCTCTCCCCCAAAATAAAACAGGTGTAGCGATCCCTGTCTGCTCTCCCTACTCTTCCCTGCTCGTCTTTATCAACTTATTTTTCACCTCTGCTATCTTCTTCGCCTCCATCTCTCACTCCAAACTCATCCCACCTGCAGGGAAGCCATCCATCCTTTGTTCTCCTCCCTCTTCCTCCCTTTCACCTCCGCACGTCTCTGCCTGTATTTCTGTCTGCTTTCTGTCAACATCTGCAGGGGGAAAGCCGACCCGAGCTCCTCTCATCTTTCTCTTCTCTCTGGTGATTCACAGCTCTGTGTATTTATCCTCCACCTCCACCACCTTTCCTCCTTGGCTTCTCCTCCATCTACCCTCTGCATCCTGTTTTTCCTGTTCTTAACCTCCACCTGTGGAGTAATATTTCATGTTCTATCCTCCAAATCCTCTCCTCACCTGCAGGGAAGCCGTCCCAGATCTCCAGCCAGTCGTATCGGCAGAGGGCGCCCGGCGGCGGCGTGGTGTCGGGCTCCATGTCGAAGCTGTCGAACTCCACCACAATCTCCGACATCTTGGGGGCGAAGATCATGAAGGTGCAGTCCAGGTTGTTGGGGTACTTGTCGGGGAAGCCTGGCGTCTTGATGACGCCCCGGGGAGCCGTGAAGTTTCTGGAACATTCTGGACCTGCGAGGGAAGGAGATACCGATGAGTTTTTAAAGTGTCAAGATGTGTTTGGACAGAGTGACTTATCCTCACTTGGACAGAGGAGTGAACTATCAGGGGTTAGAGGGCAGTGATGGGTCATGACCTGTTCTCACAATACAGTCATTCTGAATATGACTTCCCTTTTGCTTTTCTTCTTTTTCTTTACAAAAAGATACTTAGAAACTGGGAAATAACGTTTCCCAGCAAAGATTTCAAGGTTGCATAAACGTTGATACAAAATAAAAGCCTTCAGTTATTCATAGCTGCTCTGTGCATCATATTTTTGAAGTCTAAATGTGTCAAATTATCATCGTAAGAAACTTAGAGGCCTGTTAGGGTTGAGAAGGTTTGCTTATTTTTGAACTTTTTCTGCCCTGTTGCAAAAAACAATACAGATATAATGGAAGTGCACACATAAACTGAATTACCATCAGTTTTCGATCCTTCTGGGCATCGAAAACACTGGCCGCCCGTGACACTTTAACACCTACGACCTCCAAACAGAGGCTTTTTAAGTCTTTAAAAACAGCACAACTAGACAGGATGGCGTTTCCTTGGTTTTACCCAGGGTTTCTTAACCACTGATGAGACGAAAGACACTCCAGTAACAGAACAGAAATAAGGATCTCTGAGAAACACCACTATCTTTTTAAGATGCTCCAAAAACACACCCTTTGTTTTATTGACAAAACTTATGTCATCTACATTCAATCAGACAAACTCAGCTGTGATTGGTCCCCTCTGCTGTCGTGTCTGTGTTGTGACTGGGTTGGCGGGGTTTAACTGGTATTTATTGACTGTCCCAGACACTGAGCGGCTGTTTACAGCGACTGATGATGGTCAACAAACATCAACACACACCTCACACAGACACACTCACAGACAAACAAAAACAACCCTATTAGCTCATTAGACACATCCAAGAGCACACACATGACGCTACCCTACATAACCAGTCAACCACAACCTCTTAATTTGTATGCAGAGTACAGTCAAATATCAGTGCTTTATCACACTTTTCATTCATGCATCTGCACATAACACCTCCCAGCGTTGACAAATCTTTCTTTTTATATATTCATCCTTAACATTGTTGTGTAGTATTCTGCTAGATTATGAAAAGGGCATTGAAATTAGCATGTGACCGTACAGAGAGTGCTGTTGAGACCATGCTGGCCTTTGCTCATGAAGTCACACAGACATAAAGGGCCAAATGTGTCTCTACAAATGCAGTTGCAGACGACTGAGGCTCTGCGAGAAGACACAGTGAGTGTGATGCAGAGTTACACCCACTGCAGATGCATAAAACCCATATAACTCCTCATAACCATCACATGCATGATAATGAAATAAAGCCTTGTCAACACACAAAACTTGAGAATAAATAAAATCTCACTCAGCACAAACAACACGTGTCATGAACTCCTCCTGATAAAAGTACAAACAGAGCAGCTGGCTAACTTGGCAGCTGTCGTGTCATTGTCGTCTCTTGCTGTTTTCTCCGTGGTCACATCCACGCTGTCGATACTGCTCGTGAAAAATCTCTGAGTGGGCTCGCATCAGTCAACCCGGCTGCCTGTTCACACCTCGCTCGTGGTGGAGTGACATGAGCGAGGTTACGGAGTCGGTGACTGATCTCTGAGGGAGGAGGATGACACGAGGCGTGGACGAGGGTCAAGCATCCCTCAGAGGCAGTGTGTGTGTGTGTGTGTGTGTGTGTGTGTTGGGGCAGGGGTTCCTCGTGTTGCCAGGCCAGATGCGACCCTGCATGTTATCTGAGCATGCCTGTAAACAAGAATCTGCACACACACACGTAGAAAAACACAAAGAGACACACACAGACTCCAGTGGACCCCTCGCTGTTGACACAGGTGGTGTCATTAAAAGGGCGACATGATGAATGATGTGGAAGGATGAGCGTCGAGGGATGAGGCAGGCTTCGACACTGCTCAGCTGTCACACTTTCCAGTGTGTGTGAGTGTGTGTGTGTATCAAATGTGCAGATGGGCTACTTAAATTTGGGTTGAGAAATCTGTGATGTTGTTTGTCTGTCAAGGTCAGAAATGTATGTTCATCTGATGCCCTGAAAATAAAAGTAACAGTCACATTTTTTAATGTTTTCATGGAGTAATGTGAGAATTGAACCTCATGGGCTACCATAGGTCATCTTCTGAACCCATCTCCAGCTGATTCATTTCAGTACATCATGGAAGACAGCAACAGAGCGGCTTTTGATTGATTGAACAGAAGATAAAACAAACAATGTGATGAAAGAGAAATCATTTGGAGAATGGATACTGTCAGCCACGCTTAGTTTCATTCCAAACAAAGTTAAAAGAAAGCACAAAATTGGCCAAAAAATTATCAAACGAGCCAAGAAATTCCAGGTGCAATAACTGTGAGTGTGTTTGAGTGATTGTTCATTGATGTATAAATGTATACCTGTGTGTAAAGAGGTTGCACAGATTGTGTGCAGAAGCGTATCTGTTATTGTGTTATGTTACCAACACGAGCGTGCTCCCATCTCTCATTGGCTGATCCTCTGTCCATCCATCTTCTTGTTTCTTTCATCTTTTTTATCAACAACCCTTCAATCAACGGCGGTTTGAAGTCACCGTAAGGAAAAAAACAAAAAACAAACTCCCCCCGTCGACTAAACCGCTGAGACATGTGTTTCTGGTTTGAAAACCTGCAATAAAACGAGAGAGTTGGGGCAAATATAGTTCCAGGACGCTGACGAGGCCTCACTTGGCGATCATTTATAAATGATGTGTGCTCTGTGGTCAGCAGAGGGTGGAGTTATGGTGATGGTTATGGTTATGAGAGACGGATGTACCCGAGTGTTGCAGCCCAACGCTCATTAGGCCAGAGATTTACCCACCGCTGCCGAGCACTATCTTTAAGGCCAAACAGAGCTTGTCATCGGAACGAGGGTTGCTGTTTTTTGTGGCAGAGTATTTGTGGGTTTTCTTGTAGTAATGACAGATGAGGAAGAGAGACAGGAGAGGGAAAGAAAGAGGGAGAAAACAGGGGATAAAGCTAAAGGCAGATATATATAAATACAGAAATGAATGATCGTACTCTCTAGTTGCATTTTCTGTAAACTCTACCTCTCTACCCGATTGTCTGAACGTGGTTTCTAACAATTCTCCATGAGGAATATACACTTCTGGAGGGGAAATCCCATTCAGTGGCTCAGGAGGAAGGGTGGGTCTTCCACTAATCGGAGGGTCCTACAGTCTGCCTGCTGAAGTACTCCTGGGCAAGACACTGAGCATCAAATAACATTGGTGTGTGAGCCCTTATGTATAGAACAGCTGCTGTATAAACGGGTGACTGTGACCTGAAACAGTTTCCAGTGTGAGAGTCACACAGACTGGATGTTTCTCTCTCACAGGTGGACAGTTACGCTTTATTTTCCAACAGGAAAATAACTGGACTTTCCAACAGGGAAGTCCAGAAGTCCCGAAGACAAGTGTCCTAATAAAGACTCACCGTATTCACATCCAGTTTGTCATACATGTAACTTCAAACAGACTTAATCACATATAATCTTTTAAAGTTTTTGTTGCAATTAACATGATTGTTTTTTTCTTGTTCAGTGGTCACTCTTTAGTTTCTCTTTACTGTTTAACCTTACTCATAACGTGAAGTCTGTCTAACCCTCTAGGCCTATGGGTATTTTCTCCCATCATCATCACTTTTTACTTTTATTGCATATTAAGTGTTTTACTAGTTTGCATCATATGTGCAGACTTACTTAAAACACTACACATGGAAAAAGTCTAGAATAGGAAATTGGGTAATGTTTGTAAAATTGTGTTGCTGTGATATTTCAGCAGTTACTATTTTACAATCTGTTGCAATAAAAAAGAAAAAGATCAAGGACAAAAACAGAGAGACAGCGAGAGCAATGTTACCGTATTAGAGACAGAGAGAGAGGTCTCAGCAGAGTGTAAAGCCTGTTGTAACTGAGCAGCTCCATTGTAGCGGTTTCAATATACTGCTCCGACTGTAATGGATTTTAAATGTGGTGAGAAGGAAAGCAACAACAGCGGGGGGATTACCTGAGTAGTACAAGTGCTGTTTTTAACTTGTTAAGTAGAGGACCATATTGAAATAGCATACACAGACACACACACACCACCACCACCCGCACACACATGCTGTCTAGTTTCAGAGCCCCTCTTCTCACATGGAAACATCCTGTCTCATCTGCAGGTCACCCTGTTGCCTCAGGACAAACATTAAGCTAAATGAGCCTGGGGTCCCATGCACCCTGTCTAGTATTGCACACACACACACACACAAGGAAAACAGACAAACACACTGAACATAAGGAGATATGGGCACAAAACAAACCAAAAGCAGAGAAAAGAAGTGCACCAGATTATCTACAGTATGTAGCACAGAAGGCTGATAACTATGTTCACACACCTACACACAGAAAGTATCAGTCCTGCGGTTGAACAGTAGCTTCTGGCAGCGAGAGGCAGCGGCGGACGTGCTCAACAACAGCAGGAAAGCGGTTGCTCTGATTTTTCCCCGGCACACACAAGGATGAACTGACGACAACAGCAGCAACACGTCCACGACTCACAGACCTGACATATCAGACACATCATCTCCTACCCTGCAGCTCTGGCACGGTGATCATTTTGGCTCATTAGTCTAAGCTTTTATAACAGTATAGTATCTATTTGCATGGCTGAATATCACTGCACTTGAGCTAAATGCTAAAATATGCTTTAAACTGACCCTTTAAATGACTTTTATGCTTTTGGTGCCAATTTGGTGCAGTTTTATTACACCTCGACTTCACCAACCTCCATTAACTTTAAAATTCACTTTCCACCATACTGATTGTCTATTTCAGCTAAAATGACATAAAAGTTATACTTACTTTCCAGAAAGTAAGTGGCAAAAGGTAACCTACTTTCCTACAATGAATCTATGAATCCCAATCATCATTTATTGAGATCAAAGCTCAAATATAATCATCAAATCTTTCTGGAAGCTACATCTTTAAAAGAAAGAAAAAAAAAACCTAAATGAAAATGTGTGGGACCAAGATTCGCTTCTTAACTGATACTTTGCTGACCTACTTTAAAGATTTATTACACTGACTTTCTAATAACATCCTGTCATTCATCAGTCACGGCTCCACTTTACCCTGAAATTAAAGTTGATACCAGCAGACTTGCAAAGTTTGGTATCAGAAGTAGGACCACCTTTTGGTTAGAGAACTGGCTAGGCAGAGGCGGTGCAGAGCCGGGCTCCAGTGTGGTGGGCTCCTAACCCTGCTCTATTATTGCTTACTCCTCATTTAAGTACAAGAGCACTTGCCTGTCCATTTCATAGTACGAAACAGGACTTTCAACATAACTCCACCTGAGGATTTATTGTTCCTGGATCCTGTGATTCAGTGAGATAAGATCGCTCTGGGAATTCAAACAAAAGAGAATCTCACGTAAGCGCATACTCCCCACTTTTTAAGTCAGTTTATCTCCAGTCCCCATTGGTAGAAACCGAGTGGTCATGGGAGGCGTGCCATTTTGGCTGCTACTCAAGTGGACCCAGAGGGAGAGCAAATACAAATGTAGGACCACAGACGAGGTTCCTTCCTTGACAGGCAGTGTTTATGTAAGTCTATCCTGCTAGCATCACTGCCCCCAGCTGAATCACTGGTCCTCAGTGGAATTCTAAGTCTTTGAGTTTATTTGGCCTGTAAGCGTGGGGTCCAGTGTACCAGAGGGTTCAGCTCGGGCTGTTTGGACAACCTTGGACAACACTGGGTCCTGGTTAGAAACATATCCAAACCTATTATATTCTCTGAAAGGTTATTTTAGGGCCACTGGGTCCTAGTTTCCAACCTGGCAAGAAACAGAAGCGCTTTGCTTTGTGGGTATTTTGTGTGGTTAAAAGGATCATTCCAGTTGTTAGGCTACAAACAAATAATAATGCTATAATCAGAAACAAAGCAGACGATGGGACTATCAGATGATAGATAATAGGTCTAATGTTTGCTTTTGTTTTCTGGTTTCTCTCTCTCTGATAAATTTGGTTAACCCGGAGGTTGTTTATAACCTCTAAAGAATCAAAATTCAAATTTGCTTTGGTGATTTTAAAAGCATGTCCACAGTCAAACAATAAAATCTTTCTGCATTAAAAACCACTGTGTTTCTGAAGAGTCAATCAACACCATGTATACACAAACTATCAAATGTACCATTGTACACAAACCATTCAATCTGGTATCATCATGGATGAGATAATAACTTCTGTCTCTGGTGTTTTAGGAGGCAACAATAACCTGCTGCCCTTCAACCACCGCTCCCCAGAAATGGCAAAAAAGTATTTACTGCAGATTATTTTTTTTCATCAGGTGTAGCGGTGATGCATGACACTGATACAAAAACTTCTAGAGCAGACAAGTCATGTGGAAACTTGGCTTTACTACAATTGAATTTAAGTTGCTGTTTTCCATGAGGCGATTCATCATTCAGTGGAGTGTGTGGAAAACAACAGGCAATTGTGGCTCTGCTTCTGCTCTTGTTGAAGCTTTTAGCTGATCACTGCGGTCCAATACTTTGACTACAACAAGGACAATTCAACTTAGCAGTTGCATAATGAAACCAGGCACTACACACCTGTCTTGAAGACCTCGTGGCGAACAGAGAATCCGCCCCGTGGATCTCGTGATGGAGACAAACTTGATGGGCTGGCTGCGCTGGAGATGATGGGAGGCAGTGATCTTCCCGCAAAACTTTCCCAACATGGTGAGCTACGTCCCGCGTTGTACACCTCCACATAGTCGTACCTGTGGGAGGAGAGAGGAGAGAGAGAGGTTTAGCTGCTTTTGATGAATGTGAGCTCATAATTGGTTATCGTTGACCTGTCCCAGTGGATTATTGAGCTGCTGTTTGTTCCTTATACCGTGTTTTATTGTAAACTCTTGCTTGAATGCACACAGCTACTGAGCATATGCACGAGTAATTGTTGTGTCTGAGCCTAATTTATCTGTCCAAAAAACCCTCTAGAAGCGATGAAAAGTTGATTAGTGTAGTAATAAAATCTTAGAGTGTTCTAATTTTACATATCAAAGTCAATTTAAGTGTTACAAATTACGTTGCACTATGGGAGGTATAGGATCAACAATTTGGAAGCTTGACCCATACGAGAGAATAAAAATTGTGCTGGTGCATCAACATTGACCATTCTTTAAATCCTGCAGCTTCCAAGGAAGTACATTAACTTATTTGATTTCTTAGTGATGAAAACTAAAAGGGATATTAACAAAACCTGCGATCATCATGAACATTACTTAAATATGGCTGCAGAGGTTTTTAAAACTGTTCAGAGCTGTTCTTAGATGCAACCTTATGTGTTATAAAATGCTACTGGGACTAAAAGAGACATAAACCACAACATGTTTTATTTGACATGAAGTGCTTCCAGTTTTTGACTGAATTGATTTTAAATACCAGTCTGGTCAGCTGACTGGGTTTTTGTCTGCAGTGTTTTGTCTTCTGTCCTCCAGAGCTGATGCTGCTAATGGGACCGTGGATCACGACAGCTGTTTCAAGTGAATTATGGAAGATTTTTCATGATGCAGCAACAACTCTGAAGCATTCACAGTGAAAAAAAAAATTCACATACAGCAGCTGTATGGTGAATTATTCAGTGCACATTAATTGACGGTCCTAGCAACTTCCTGCTTGTCTTTATTCCTTGCACAGTGAGAAGATCAATATTTTATAGTCATTCTCAGCAGACTACAGTAAGTCACAGATAGCTTGTGAGGCACCATGATATCAGGTACATTTAATCTCAAAATCAAGATATGTGAGAATAACTAACAGTGCAGTCTACTGCGTCTTGACCCTGGTACACGTTTCCATATATCCATTTGTCATCTGATATGAAATCTTGAAATATTTTTGCTGTTCTACACTCATCCGAAGCTCATGTGTGTGGCGAAAATACTACTCTTTCTAGTGATGAGAAGGCACAGACACAGAGAGGAAAGAGCGAGTGATGACAGAGATATGAACACATGGCAGTGTGAGCACTAGGGCTCAATGGATCCCACTGAGGCGCACAGAAAGACTATCAGTCCGCTGTCTGTGTGGACCTCCACCACCGCTGCAGCACCTCATCTTCCAGCCGACACCCCTCTGTCCACCCACTATCCATACAACATCTCAAGTGTGTGTGTGTGTGAATGTAGTGTGTGCTACGGTATTGTCGCGACCTGTAAATATGCATACGTGTCCGACAGTGATGTTGTGTTACTGTCTGCTCTGTAGTGTGTTCACACAGAGTCTTTGTGTGTTTTTGTGTATATGACCTCCACTTTCTGTGCTGCACTGGATCTAGTTAGATCACTGGGTCTGTTGAAGTCTCTGTTATATGTGCTTGAGAAAGCATGCTGAGATGCAAGGTGACATCAGAACTACATGGCTTGTTACACGGGTCTTGTCCTCAGATATGAGGAAGCAGCCTTTAGCAACATCACTAAAACATCATTATCTGGATCTCAGTGAAAAACTAATAAACTATTTGTTGGTGGTCTGGTCTTAATACATAACATAACTTGTTCAGCACTCTACTACACATATCAACAGACATGTTTGATGATATGAGGATGGCTGAGATCAGACTGTAAAGATTCCTAAGAAGATCATCTGAGATGACCATCAGCACTGACCAGCTTCAGACCTCCCTCTGACTGTGAGGATGGGCCAATTGAAGCCGACTAGATACAGTCTGCTTGATGCCTCAGATGCGGATCTGCAACATGTAGGAGGCGGAAAAAACATCACTTCAAGCATTTTAAAAGTTTTCACATCTGACATCCTTACTGTTTAGATGTTGTCTTCTGTATTGTTTTACTGTCTAAAACACTGGGTACCTGCTTTAATAAGTGCCACACAAATGCAGCATATTATACAGACAACGAAATATGATATAAGAAGCTAAACTTCTTTTCTTACAGGCAGCTGGAAACAACCACAGATGGTGATGGAACAACAGAGAACCTGGACTGGGCGCACCACAGCAGCTGATAGCATCCTTGAGCAGACAGAAAATCCATACCAACTGGGGTCTCTCTCTGTTCTAGAGCTGACCTCGATCTCTCGACAGCGGAACTGAGTTTTCCCTGGGGCGCTGGGTGGAGTCGGTAATATTCCTTCAGCGTGGAGGTTTGTGATCAGCGGTGAAAGCTCTCGAGTAAGAATTATTGTGGAATGTATGTCTAATGAGACTCTTCCCTACAACAAAAACAGGCCTCTGACTTAGCCGGACAAGTAACGTGCTGGGTTTAATGTATTTGCTACAGCTGAACCACAAAGGACATAAACACTTATAGCGTTCCCACAGAAACTGGCTGCAGGTTTGGACTGAGGCTTTCGGCCAGACAGTCAGCTTGTCTCTCAGACTCAAGGAATTCAACGCTGTTGACTGATGATTTTCCTCATGACTAACAACATTAAGCGTGCAGACAGAGGCTTATTAGGTGGTGGTTTACAGAGTCTCTGACATGGAAATTTGTTTTTCTGCTAAATCTCTACAGACATCAGACATTTAAGGGTTTCTGTCCATGGTGGAACAGCTGGAGCGGACAGAGCTACAGTATATCACTTGGCACTGAATGTGTGTCTGAGTATTTCTCTGGATTCACCAGTGATTTTTATGCTTCTTGGATTCCTTTAATGAAAGGTTAATCTAAATTCTATATATATAAATTGTTTGTTCCAAAAGATATTTCTTAGCATTTTGATGAAGGTAAAGGTGGAGTCATGTTATTCTGTTTGAGCACCATGCTATATGCTACTGGAGACATCCTACATCTGCAAAAACTTTGAGAAGGTTTCTTTCACCAGAAACCAGCAGTAAGATAAGAGACTCCAACACAATCATACAGGAAAAGGTGGCAAACACACAGCAATTAAAACTGCATACGATCAATACAAATTCAAAATTCAAATTCACCAACCTTGAAACAGAAGCAGCATCAGAGCAAACTTATAAAGAATTAAAATCATTTTAAGCTCCAGTCCTCTGGCTGCCTATTCATCCGCTGTTAACCAACATGCTGCGAGTTATTTACTCTTCTTTGTCGGCGATGCGTATTTACTGCAACATCATCCTCTGAAAACACAAGCATCAAATTAGCGCAACAAACAACCTTAGCAGTTAACCGGACATTGGTTAACTTTCACACTGTCAAACATACAGAAATATTCTCAAACAGTCTGTTTACATATTATGTATCTGCAGCGACAGCTCAGAGGCATAAACAAGATTTTCCAGTGTTTAAATCGAGGTATTTGGGCGAGTGTACAAAATCTATTCTTTCTGTCTGACTTTGTTTGTTTCTCCCACTCTGTCTCTCAGTCTTATTCTCCATGTGTTACTTGAATGGTTTTACATGCCAGTGAAATGGACTTAAGTGCTCGCTTGTAAAGTCTTAGTGCCGACAGTGATGTTTAGGTGATGGCATTTTATTCATAGCATCAAACTTCACTTCGCTCCACCTCCTCTCTCCACTGCCATGTCTTCGCAGGCTCATAAAATAAGAGCCATGGGAGAGAGGAGATGTGTGTGTGTGTGTGTGTCTGCATGCAGATGGCTACGCTCACTCACTCCAGTCACTCAGCCAATCCTGGAGGCAGTGGTGTTTACTGAGACAGGCCGTTTAATGAAGTGGGTCTGTCTGCTACACTCTGAATTGAGAGAGTCTCTCCAGTCTGCAGCCCTGCAGCCCCTCCTCCATCCCCTCACATCACTCGACTAACCACACGGCTATTTATGCCCTCCAAATGCAGCTGTCCATGGCAAATGCACTTGCTCAAGGGCAAAACAGTCGCTTCATTCATCTGGGGGCCCAACAGCAGATGTTTAAATTAACATGTTATATATTAACTGGCACTGTAACCCACAGTGATGTACAGAACAATAAGTATAAGTGGATTTCGTGTCAAGCTATAAATAAAAGCGCGGGAAGTTCTGGGAAGGTCAAAACATACAGAAAATACTGCTGTATCTTTGGGACATGCTGGTTACACCCAGTCATCTGGAACAATCCTGCAGAACATGAGATGTAATGATAACACACATTTCTTTTGCGATGTTGCTTCCACCGAGTTACAGGTAGTAAAACTCAAGCTCTTACATTTATGGGTTTTACAAGTGATGACTTACTCCTCACTAAGTCTCATTAGAAACTCCTCCTCTGTCCAGACACAATAATCCACCTGAAAAGAAGCTCTGAGTTTATAAGAAATGCAGATGTGCTCATCTAGGTCGCCCTCATTTTCTCCTTTCTTTGCCCTGGGTTTTTGCCTACATGAGCTCTATGGCGTGATATGTGATTAGTGGAGCTTGTTGTAGCTGCCTGATGGGAGGTTCAACTGTAATTGTAATGTGCTTATAGCGAGATGCTGGAGATTCAAACATTAGTAAGACAGAGACAAGATGAGGTATTAAAGGACAAGTTCTGTATTGATTTTCAGTAGAGTTAAAACTTTATTAACCTACACTTTGTTAGACTGTTATTTACGCTTAGTTAACAAATTTACAGAACAAAATCAAATTAGAAAATCGAATAAAATTAAGATGAATTAAGATGTCACCGTATTATGAACAGTTTGATAGATACAATGCATACACGACCACAGCAGTGACCTGGGCTCCACCAATGAGCCAAATTTAAAACAAGCGAGGATGTGGCAGATTACCACTTTAAATAAATAAGATCCAGGCGGAAGGGAATTTTCACGGCACTGCATTCCTTCCCTTCTTCCCAAGCTACTGGTACTGAGCTATAAGCAGTCACCTCACCCTGCTCGCTGGTACATTCTGACTCATTAACATGCTCACCCGGTTTGTGTTGCGTTGTGTTGTATTTCCCCACAGCTAGCAGTAACACACATCTGGAAGGTATCAGGGAGGCGTTTATGGGGCGGTCTGAGCCGTTGTTAAATTCACCTCCTGCAAGCGGCCTTGCAAAGCTAGGAATGACTCAGTGTTTCTGCGGAAGCGGCGTTACACACCTCTTTGCCTCTGATCATTTATTCCATCCACCTCCCTTCATCTGGATCTGTCTGTACAAACTGTCTAGTCTCACCTTCCTCTCCAGACATTAAAAGATTCTTCCACAGGCCTGAACTTCTCTATAAACGTGTGGCTTTGAAATATTCCACTTTTGACACAATGAAACCAAATTTTTGGGAGTTAAAGTTTGATCAAGTACAGTAATAAAGTTTCTAGCATGTGCACTTTCCTCCAAGCAGGCCTCATCATACTCGTAGTGATTTCTTTTATTACAGAGGAATGGCCTTTAACATGTACGTGAAGCCGTGGACTTATGCCTCCAGTTTCAGACAGAAGAGTAATTGTACCAATCACATCGAGAGAGAGTGAAGAAGGCATATGCCTGTTTCTCCAATGCAACTACTAGTTAAAATGAGACTGCTGTCACTGTACAAAATGGAACTTGACAAGAAGCTAATTTTCTTTTACTCTGAGGATTTAAGCCTAAAGTTTATAACTGGTGTTTTTAAATAGATAAAACACTGTCTGCTGTCAAACTACGCGCCCTGCGGGAATGACCTGAAAATCTGTCAGTGTGGTACTTTGTCCTGTGCCAATTAAAGAATATGTTCAAAAATAAGAGAACATTGTTTTATCAGTCGTGAAGTGTGAACTGCTCTCTGTTACATCCTGCTCTGTATTATATTCAGCTCTGATGCATCTCCTGGGCCTCTCACAGTAAAGAATTAAAACATGTACAGTTTGCATGGTACAGCGAATGCTAAGCTCATTTAATCATGAATTTACTATATTTGAGTAACGTTTGAATACCGACCAAGAGTAAACACAGATAGCCTGCAGAAGTTTACATGGATCAGGGACATTTAGTTTGGCGTGACATACAATGACTTTAAATGCTTTTATATTCTGTACCTCGAGACCAAACAACAAAATAAACCTACCTGGAAGCACCTCCTAAAGGTCAGCATATCTTTGGGTTCAAAATAAAGTGTAGTTGATCTTTGGGTTACCATCCACAATATGAAGGCTGGCGAGCTTTTTAGCCTCCTCAAGTGCAATGCTACGCTGAATTTATCATCTCTAAAATGATCAGACTTAAAACATACACGCCTTACCCTTTTCATCACATAAGGGGACATTATATAAATTCCCTGGAGATTAACCATAACCTTTATCATTACTACTACATGCCTAACCTCGACACTAACCTAAACCTGAAGGTCTTAACCCCTAAACTGAACTGTTTACCTGGTCAGGACCAGCTTTTTGTCCACAATTCAAAGGTGTGTCCCCAGAATGTGAGCAGATCTATGTCCCTACAATGTGAGTAATACTAATCTACACACACATATACACACACACACACACACACACACGCGAGGAGCTTTAGGCTACAGTGTTCAGATTTTGTACCACATGAGCGGTTTCTGTGTTTTAGCGCTGATAAACTCAGTCTGACCAGTCGTTCTGAGCTCTGCTGGGAGGCTACAGATGGCACATGTGTGTGTGTGTGTGTGTGTGTGTGTTGTATCTGAATCTGTGAACAGAAAACACACTACAACGCCACCTGTCATCACACACACACACACCAGTCCATCCTTCCCCCGTTTCTCACCTCCCCCGTGTTCACCACAAGACCTACATCATCTCCCTCTCACTGTCTTATTCACTCACTCACACACACTTGAGTACTCACTGCAGCTCATGTCATCTCCCCACGAATAATACTCAGTTCCCTGCTCACACACACACACACACACACACACACATTCACACACACCTACACATGTTCATAAATACTCACTTGTATTAATAGCACACAACAATTCATCCACACACAAGTTTGCACTTCTATTCTTGTGAGAAACTATATTCATCGTGGTGTTATGACAACTTGAATGAGGTGCAGCCTCTATTCATCTTCTATGTGATGCAACTGATTTGCTTCTCAAGGCCGTCGACCTGGAAGTTCAATAGTGATTTTCTACAAACTCTCCTTCTTTGTATGACACTCGCGTCCATGATTGCAAGTAAAAATGAACAGGAAGTGCTGCTTGGCACAAAGTTACACTAATGGTTGAGGACAGGAGACAGTGGCAGCCTGCTTATTTACACAATAACCGCTTCTTGAGCTATACTAGCTAGCCTTGTGCAACCCAGTCTTCTAGAAATTACTTCACAGCTGTGATTACGTTGCAACTGCTTCCTGTTCATATGCAGAAGTTTTCATAGTGATGGAGAAGTGTACATTCATAGATTGACACTAGAAACCAGGTCTGAGTGTGGTTAACTTTCTGAAACACAAGCACACTTTGGTTAGGTTAGAAAGACTGTGTTTGTTTATGTGTTCAAAATAAAGCTTATTCAACCAAGACCACAGTCTCTGAAACATTATCCATGTATTGAGTGTCTGAGCATTGCATAAACATTTTAATGATTTAGTTGCTATGAACAGATGCTGCAGGCAAACATGGGTGACCTAAACTAAACCTATAGACTAAACTTCACTTCGTAGCCCCTTTTTTTACAGGTGAGGACCAGAAAGATGTCCTCCTTTCCAAAAATAGCCTCCTCTCAACATCAATTGGTCCTGAAGTAAGATAAGCCCCAAAGAGCACAAGAGCACACACACACTTGTCAGTGTTTGCTTTTCTCATCCTGACCATGAGCACTCAGTAGATGCCATTCCCTCCTTACACATGAAGTACACTCCTTGCAGCCATACTCCAGAAATATTTGCAGAAATACTCACTTCTACTCATGCCACCCATTCACCCCACACATTTAATTTGATAGACATGACTCAGATACTATAAACCCAATTTCAAAACAAACAAACATCCAGACTTGATTAAATGATAAATTACTTGACCGGTATCCCTGGAGTATGATGATAGAAAACACTTCAAAATTTGAGAAAAAAGAAATATTTTAACAAATCCTATTAAAGCCAGAAGGATCTCTCTCTCTCTCTCTCTCTCTCTCTCACACACACACACACACAAAGACTCAAAAACCCATTCCTCTGTTTAAAAATAAATTGGGCCAAGCAGCAAAAAATATGAATATCCTCATCTTCACCGCCGCAGATATAAAGCCACGGGCAGCACAATCCTGCTGGGAAATTAAACGAGACGGGAGGAGGTGGGAATTGTTCATTTAGAAGCTTTTAATCCGACAGTGGAGGGAAGGAAGTAATCGATTTTTTTCTCCCTCCTTCCTCTTAGACCGACTGTTTAGGACCCTT
Source organism: Lates japonicus (assembly GCA_033238685.1). Classification (NCBI taxonomy): domain Eukaryota; kingdom Metazoa; phylum Chordata; class Actinopteri; family Centropomidae; genus Lates; species Lates japonicus. Next base: position 28,308 of record BRZM01001184.1, on the reverse strand, counting down.
GAAGGATGAAATGAGATTGGTGCAAACTCATTGGGGTTTAATGTAAGAGTTGAAAGAAAAAAAGAAAGTCATTGCTCTACATTTTGGGGAGAAAAGTTGTTCTGAGGGTCAAAGTGTTGCAACATTGTTTGTTTCAAGAGAAATAAGGTGTTACTGCCTTCATGTTTTTATATACATAAATAAAAAATTCAGGTGTTGGGGTTGAATTCACATGAGATTTGTCATCATATCCTGATTCTGTTGTTTCAGAATTTCCAGATCACCGAACACAGAAGGGTGTTTCTGAGTCTGAACTAGCGAAAGCCAAACATCTCCATTTGTACCTGGGAGGAGTTTTGGGAGGAAAAGGCCCTTTGCTCGACCGACACTAATCCACACTTCTGAAGTGACTTATGTGCTAACAAACACAGTGTCACTGCACTTTGACATGCGAAGCCCCTCGACAAGTTCATCTACATTCACGTGGAGGCCTGCTTCCTGACTACACATCCATCTCTTGTTCCCAAACATGACATTACTCAACTTGGCTCATTCAGACACACATATAGAAACCCCAACTGGGACTGCCACAGTTTGGCAAATAAGAGAGTCTGGTTGATGGTATGTGTAGAGGCAGATAGAGAGGATAAAAAGGAGCAAAACAGTTGACGTTGTGAAACAGCCTTCATTCCGAGAAAAATGCTATTGAGCACAATGCCTGCTGGTGTTGTGACTTAATGAGGGAAGATTTTGGAAATAAAGGATGTTAAATGGGATTAGCCTATCGTCAAATTAGCTTTTCAGTTATGAAACATAAAACCAAAACGTCTATTCTTCTGTTCTCTCAGATCACTGCTCTGGGTCTATTAACATCAGTCTGATGAGTGCTGGAAGCGCAGCATTATCACGCGGCGTCTTTTAGGCAAACCAACCTGTTAAAACAAGAAGTAGTAGCACAGACCAGTGGGTTAATCGTACAGTGGAGGAGGTAAAGTTTTTCGTTGCAGTTATTAGTTACTTCATAACACACCACGTGAGAAAACACATGATCAGTTCTAGTCAAGATGCATTTTCATTGATTTAACCAAACATCGCGTAATGAAGTTGTGTGCACAGCCTCACAAGGACCAGCTGAGAATACGGAAATGCTGTTAATGCAATAATGTATAAACCATTTAACACCATATGGACCATTTTTCATAATAAAGACCAAACCTGAGTGCTTTCTGCTGGCGATGTGACTCTAAGGCAGGACTCCTGTACTTGTAATGGAGAGTTGCAACACCGTGCTACTGCACATAAAAACTACAACAACTACCTTCAAGCGTTCAATGATACTTCGCTCATGTATCACCACACATGTTAATGCAGCGCATTGAAGTGTTAGCACAGAGTATCAGAGCAGATGTGATATGGTTACACACCCATGAATTTGCTGTTTTTGCTTTCAACACTTAGGGGTTGACTAATATGCCCATTTCCTTAAAAAACCCGTTGTGTTCCCTCAGCGTTTGATTCAAAAATAACTCAGCACCATGGAACTGATAAACACTGAGTCACCCCAAAACCACTGATCCTTAAAAGTGCCTAAAAGTTAACACAGTGAAGCTTCAGAGGCGCAGAGAGGTGCAGCCACAAACACACACTACATACTAAAGTGTGTTCCGACGGCAAGAGCCCGGTTGGCTTTAGATGTGTCGCACAATCCTCAAAGATTTGGGCCTAAGACTAAACCACCATGATTCATTACATCCATGGGCGATCTGTTTCATTTTTGTTGTGTATGTATATTCCTAGAATATAAGTTTCCCACACTTTGTACTGTTTATCATCTGCCCATGAGGTGTGTGTGTGTGTGTGTGTGTGTATCCTACCCACATTTTCAATGGGAGGTCACCCTGGGGGCTGCTTTCACCCAGACAGATACAACACATTCCTCTACATAAGTTGAGAAAAAGACTTTATTGTCCACACTGTTATGAACAGCTATTTGCTCTGTTGAGGCGGGTTTCCTGTCGCCAAGATATTTAGAAAGGACAAAGCCTCCCAGGCGGCCGGTCCTCCCAGAGAAGGTCAAAAAACAGTTTGACCTGCTGACTGCCCTGACCCCTCGCTGGCCCCAAAGCTGACCTGCCCCAAGCGTGACATTGAGTCTTCTTCTTTTAAATTCACCCGACGGAGCCAGATTTGAGCGGAACAGCCGCATCACATGAATAAAGTTCAGTCACGGTCATTTATATTTGGTGATTAATAGAATTTGGTGGTGCTCTTAGACTTTTTGGGACGCCCAGAAACATGTAGGGACAGTTTGGACATAAAAAAGAAGTGGGTTTAAGGCTTGTCTGTCTGTCCATATATCTGTCCAAGCATCTGTCCAGTTCTACATAGCTTACGTGCCCATCTAGAGGTGTTTTAATTGTGTCAAAGCATTATAAGGGCCATTTTCACACTTGCCAAGTGGACAGGTTTTCCTGGATTCGAGGCTGTTTTCACCTGAGGCTTTAATGAGTACATGAAAGGTGCTGGCCACACAAAACAGTCTAAAGTGACTCGATGGCGTCTCAAGACTTTAAATGTGGAAAGCCATGCTTCACAAACTTGGAGCGGAGTAACATCTCTGAAAAACAAGATGAAGGCCATTTGTCATTAAGGGCTGTCCTAAAAAGAAGCCAGTAAAACACATCTGTGAATGCCTCTGTTCTGAACTTCCCTTGAAGCCGCCGTAGCACGACATGACACTCACCAAGGCGTACAAATTCTACCTCCTGATGGCAGTAAAAACAGAAACGCTTCTGTGTTTGCAGTATAAAAAAAGAAAGGCTATCTTTAGGGATGTGGATGATGGCATACAGTGTTGCTGCATGAATGTGTGTTGTGCTCAAGTTTCTTCTTCTACTTGTGTGTGAAACAGACCTGCAGTAAGGATGAAGCCCGAGCCAAAGCCTCGAAAACTCCCTAAGAATTGGCTAGTAGCCACGCTCCAGCCTGCCACCACATTAACTCCCTCCCAAACAGGACGTGCCTTACTAACGCTTCTCACTGGAGAGATTCTCCAAACGTATTCAACCAACCAGTCCAGCACCGAAAGCCAGTTGTTTCTCGTCACTGTCCGCCTCGAAGTGCCTCACAGTGGATCTAAATATGTTGAGCTTAATACAAGATTAAATACCACCCAATAGAAGCTGTGCACAAAATCATTCAAACAAGCTTCTTTGTCGCCACTGTAAAATCCAACTGGTTTACCGATTGGATGCCCCACCGTCGCATGGCAGTGTGTGTGTGTCGCTTTCAGGACATTCGAGTGTATCAGCTGAAAGGCGTCCTGTAACTTCTCGGATTGCAGCGCTGTGCGTGTGTGCGTGACGCTAAGTTGACTGGTTTCCTCTTCCCCGCCAAACTCTTCCTCGTTAATCTGCTTGCCAGATCTAATCGACATGTGTTTTCATTTGTCTGTGAAAGTGTGCGTGTGTGTTCACTGATGAGCAGGGAATCCACAACAGGTCTGCCATTAATGTTTACAGCAAAGTTGTTATTTTTACTGTGTGTGTGGGCGCGGTGTGTTTTAGGATACGTATATGCGCCTCACGAATAAGTATATTTTTCAGCCTTTTGGCTGCAAGATCTGTGTGTTCCATATGTGTGAGCTGATTCATAAGGGAAGTAAGAGTTTGTGGCTAGCAATTGTTTAGAGAAGCAAATCCAAACAATGTACACTTCATGCTTAGAGAAACAATAGCAGGGATTCAAAGTTCACCCTTCCTTCCATTAGACAAACATTTGCCGCTGAAAGACAAGTAGTCAGCTGGTGAAAGTCTGTTTCACAAAGTGTTTGTCCCTCTATTCAGGTGGTCATCTACGATAAAGGTGAAGTGAGTAATTAAACTCTTAACGTTGCACCAAGCAGCCCCTCTATGAAATAAAACAGAATGTGCGAAATTATCAGTATTTTAATATAAAGATATCAATCTTTTGTTGATTGCGAAGCTAAACAGAGTTTATCATTTATCATTTTTGTGTCTTCAAATGGCAAAACATCAACTGACTACAAATAAAGGATAACACACAACTGCATTTTTTTGCCTTAGTTATTTAGCTCAGCTATTTTACCAAAGTTTGATAGCCATTAGTGCACTCCGCCCCACACCAAATAGATAACGACTATTAGGGGAACGCTTGTGGAGCACGACAAGTTAAAGAACCAGTTATTTTGTCAGAGTCACCTTGACTCCAAATCCATGTTTTCTTCATCCGATAAGTGTTCTCTCTGTCTACTGGATGTAAAAATATGCAACTGTTTGATTCAAGTTAACGCATAGCAATTCTCAAAAGCCAGTTCTTTGTGGAGTCCTTCCCAGCATTCAGTTACTACCGAAACATCTCTAGCTAATGTCTTCTTTTCAAGTTGATTCTATATTGCAAAAAGATGATGTGGTTCAGATATAAACCACTGAAATGGCTGCTGTAGGCACAGTCTGCTCAGTCATCATTTGGCGCTTATTAAACGTAGCCAAGAGCTCAGGTTAACACAGTGAAAAGTTCACCATCATTCATCCAAACCGAGGGAGAGGGGAGAGACAGAGAGGGAGAGCATATGGTGAACAGAGGAAAATGGGATGAAAAACATGATGAGTGCACACACTGAGTTCAGAGAGAGAAAGGTGGGGAAGAGAATGATGAGAGAGAGAAAGAGAGAGAGCGAGTGATGGAGCAGGAGGTGACTGATGGTGCCAGAAAAAAAGCAGCCTGAGGCCGGGAGGGAGGAGGAGACAGCAAGAGTGTCTGTCACTGAGGTCAGGTCAGACTGACCATGCCAACCAGCCAGAGTGTACGTCCTCTGTCTCTGAGTCCGTCTGTAGTCAGCCTCTTTTCATCCTCTTCCTTTCCCTTCATCACCTTTGTTTACTTCCCAGTCTCAGAGATCATAGCTCCTTTTCTTATGCAGCAGATTTCTTCGTCGCTTGCCATTTTCCTTTCCTCTCTTTACTGTTCTCTTTACTGTTTTCTCATTCCATTAACATTTCCAGTTCTGTAGGAGATGACACTGAATGATCAGGAGGATTAATGATTAAGCTAAATGCCTGTCAGGTACTTTAAGCTAAGGGGAATCCTCTAGACTGAGACCTCGCTGCAACGTGGAAGTGTAGTACTTTGGAAAGTAACGGCATGAAAGGGAGAGTATGTTGACCCGTTGACTGTTGTTATACCACTGTAATGTGACAAAATCCTGTGAGTATTCACATCTCTTCAGACTTAAAACAGCCACAAACTTCAATTGGCCGGTTGCCAAAGGTTTGTGAATGTTCTTCATTTTAACAAACAGACATGAGATAATACAAACATGTCAGTGCACACAGAAGAAAAGAGCTGTTACATAAGACAGACAACTGCTCATTTTAGACTGCAAACAAGAAAACCAAAATATTAATCTTTTACTGACCCAATTCTCATGGCTCTTTTATACTTCAAAGTAACAAATACAAGGAACCCACTGCAAAACACACAACAAACAGCCAAATTATTTTTAGTTGCCTGCGCCTCAAATTTCTAGCAAGTTTTCACAGGCTAATCTGTTCTGTGACAGCAGCACAGCCGTCTTCCTGTTTTGTGTGGCTGTGGAACCGAAAACACAACCATCTGGGAGGGATGCTTTTTATTTTTCTTTTGAAACTGGCAAAGTCAGACTGAATGCTGAACACAGGACCACTGGTGAAACAACGCCTTGGCTCAAAAGCCACATAAAAAGGGCTGAGATTGACGACAATATTTGTCATAGCATTTTAAAGGCGGCACAAACACAAGACTAAACAACTGACGGCAGAGTCGTTAATTAATGTTGTCTCTGCATTTTGCAAGAAGAGGTCATCGCAGTGGACTGGGAAAACAAGTTTATCCAACTGTATATCCATCTAATCAGCAATCCATCCTTCCAAAGCCACTGTTCACCATTCATCTGTCCGACCTCCTTCCATCTATCATCCATTCATTATTTTCCAAACTTGAAATATAAACCGAAACATCTCAGAAACTTTGCCATGCTCGACTATTCCTCAAGGTCATGCTGATCATCTCAGCTGTACATCAACTTGAAAACATGAGTTGACTGAAAAACGAAACCCACACTGACTTTAAACAACACAACCCTCCCTCCAATAATACATATGCATATATATATACACATAGGCACACAAATGCTGGTTCATGTGTGTATTTCCATTCATATGTTACCCAGCTGGATGTCAGTCCTGTGATGTGTCTCTGCTTTGAGGAAACATTTTTTTGACTCGCCATGCCGGGACATACCATAAGAGACAACTGGTCCTTCCATCGCACTGTAGAGGAATTTATAGCCTTTTCACCCCTCTCAGTCTCCCTTTCTTTATAGGAGGAAGCATTTGTTGTTTATGTCCCAGAAATGTTGTGATGTAAATGTGAAATATTGTGTGTGTGGTTTTGGTCTGTTGGGAGGAGAGGAGTTAAAGATATCCTTACACTTATTTATCATCGGTTTTTGCCCAATGCTTTGCATTTGTTCAGTGATGAAGTGTTGCACTAACTTCGTTTTGCAGATTTCCTCTCAACGTGCCTCATCTACCTCTGTCTCAGTTAGGGAGTAAGGTCTGAAACTCTGTGTTAATAAATGCAGTTCAATCCAACAACCTCAATAAATCCTACCTTTATGAAGTTCAATATTTGTCCACCTCATTTATGTTTATGAGTCGAGACTAAAACAAAAGAAAACAGATTGCACCAGACAACAACATGTACCTGTACGCCAATATTCATCACTGAATGGGTGAAGGTGGAATTTCTTTAAAGCCACCGTCTGTGCATCGGGTGGTGTTTGTCTTTGTGTGAACTCAAACTATTAAAGAATTTGCAGTGCATACTGTAGCTGCACACCAAAGAGTGCATGACGGAAGCATACCCAGTGACAGAGTTTGCGCTGCCTGTGTGTGTGTGTGTGTGTGTGTTTGTGTGAGATGCATGCTGTGCCAGCACAGCCTCATGTAGGAGGTGACAGTCTTCAGCCACCCTAAAAGATGTCCCAAATTATCCTGCCACCACGCATGTTCCTTACCCATGCCTCTGTCGCATTTTTTACCCAGCCTCAAGGGGATTCATCACTTTGTCGGCCGCGCTATTTCAGACATGGACGTGAGACAAGACTTGTTCTGGTGCTGCCACCCAGAGCCGGCTACCGGAGGCAGAGCCATTTCATCTTAGCGCGTTCGAATAAAAGTGTTACTGGATTATTCAAACCACAACGGCCTGTTCACTGAGCACAGACTGTGTCGCTTGAGAGCCTAGGAAGTAAAGGTCATCGTTGGAATTACCACCCAGTTGACTGTTTCACAGAAGCTTATGAAGGCCTTGGTGAAAGACAACGACCTGCAACCTGCCGTTAATCTTTGAAATCTACTACAGTATCATTTTGGGTTTTTAGTGTTATGATTCAGAACATTGTAAGTATTTGTCTGATAACACAAAAGCTACACAGTCTTTTAAATGTGTTAAGGTGTCATTGATTCCAAACTGGGAGATCATCTACTTAGTGTCAGAACTCCTCCAAAGTTTTTAGTTTATAGAAAATATTTCCGGTTGGCAACATGTATTTTTTAAAAATCACAATTAGGGGATCATAATTACAAACCCCCGGTCATAGAGGGGATGACATAGATATTTTGTACCGCAGATGTCGGAAATGTAGCTGGGCGTTGCCTGTGGGACTTATGTGTTATGGTTTCTTTTGTTTGGCTAGTTAACTGCAGACATGTTTCTCACAGCACTGGAACATGTTTGTTCCATTTTGGTCCAGTAATTTAATTATGGAATTGGGAGAAATGGGCAAGCAGGACATGCTATCTTGATGAGAGGAGGAGGAGGAGGGCTGGTCATTCAACAATACATTTCACTAGACGACAGCATTTGAACTAAAGCTATGGGGAGTAGAATGACAGAGAAACTGTGTTGTGAGCTAAACGCCAATGGTTTCTGCTTTCTCACAGAATATCAAAAATCTGTGAGCAAGACACTGAATCCCAACAAGCCCGCTTTTTGGAGCAAAGCCAACACACAACAAGTTTCAGCACTGTGTTATATTTCACGAGTTTATCAGCTGGTTAGTTCATCAACAGACATCGGCCATCAACAACAAGTCCAATCAATCACTTGTTTATGTCGGCTATTTCAGCTTCTCAAAGAAGAGAGGATTTGCTGTTTTTGTGATTAGACAGAATTTTCTTGGATTTTTGAAACCCAAGAACCAGTGAAAATAATCCTCTGCTTGAAGCTTGTTGTGAGAAACCAACCTAAAGTTTTTGTTGATGTAGTCTGTAAGGTTTATTTAAACTTCACATTTTACATTAGCACTGCAGCTAAAGATTATTATAGAGATGGATTAATCTGCGTCAGTTACTTTCTCACCAATCAACTGGCCTGTAAAGTGTCGGGGAAACTGAAAATGCACATCAATACTTTGCAGAACCAAGATGTTGTCTCTCATTTTTCTTTGTCCAACCAAGTGGTCCTGAACACATTTAAAAAGATTAGCACAACTCACATTTGAGAAGCTAAATCAAATTACTTTGGATGTTTTGACTTTAAAAATGGCTCATTTAATAATCAATGTTTGATAAGGAGTCAGTTGCCTCAACCCTAACCCTATGTGCCCTTGACTGAAACCAGGAGAGGTTACTGTACAACAATTATGACTTCAGATTCATGGTAGAACATTAAATGCAGTTGTTGTTTCCAATCATGTATTCTAATGTACCGTATTGGCTCATATTTTTGGAGCTGACGCTGAGCCCGTGGCACAACAGTGAAATAAACCTTAAATATCATCTCAGGAAAATTTTTAAGGGATCATGGGTCTCGGCCAAAGGCTTAAGGCCCTCAATGCAAGCATATTTGGAACATTTGACTCGGTCCCAAAACAACACTGCTCCTGCTAAGTCTGAGAGCTATGAGATACACTCTCATCATTCAACATAAACTCACACAACAAATAATGAAATCAATCGAAAACCGAGGTCTCTAAGAAACAGCTGAATGGCATGCTGAGGTGGCTGCAGGGTGGTTTCATGTTGAACAGACACAGGTCTGATTCCTGCAGCATTTGACTGTAACTGCGCGGTCAGTCATAATGTGGAAATGTTTAAGCTTGATCATGGGCTTACTGAGACGTGGAATCATGTGTGTAATAACGTGAACAGTCCATTTAAAACAACTTGAGGAAGAAGTAGAGGAGGCTCATAGATGCATAAAAAGATCACTTTGGAGATCTTAGAACCTAGTTTTTCATTTTCCCCACTGTTTTTACTCCTTTTCTGCCTTTTGAATATAAAATAATGTGATCTTTTCTTGCACCTGAAGACCTTCCTCTGTTCTTTCTCATCAGATACAAGAAAACCCATCTGCTCTTTCATTAAATAACAGCATAATGTTAAAACAATTAGCTTTCATTTTAAACCCTGATGATAATAATATTTTTATTTTACAACCGCCTTATTCTGCACTCTTAACCTATGGAGATGGAATTTGCCACACAGTAATACTCTGTTGGTGGTGGCTGGCTGGTGCCAGCCGCTGGACTGTACCTTATCACCAGGGATTTTACTGTATTTTTATTGGTACTTAAACAGCATGGATTAGACACTTATTGCTCCCCCTGGTTATCACACAAAATAAGGTCACCGCAGAATCAGGTTTTCACAAGACTAAGCTCTCCAGCATGTTAGTTGCAACACTGATGTAGGTGTGTAATCCATCAGAACGCATACAATATCCACTATCTAGTCTGGAAAGCTAATGGTTTATTAGTCCTCGGTGGTGAAACATGATCCAATAGTATTGGAGAGGACCCCATCTGTGAGACAGCGCTGGACAGCCTGCTAGTGATTTAAGGCTAGGAGCCGCTTATGGAGCTTTTTAAAAGACAGAGGAGCCGACATAAAAACAGGCTTATTTATAAAGAGAGCAACACATGGTTGTTAGTGGATGCACACAACCAAGTGTGTGTTTCTGTGTCAAAGAGAGGGGTATAGGAGTTGTGTGTGTGTGTGTGTTTGTTTACAGATTTGCAGGGTTATACAGGAGCACCATCAGACATGCACAGGAGGATGCATGTTTGGGTATCTGTGTGAACGGGCATGACGCCCTCAAAACATTTTTAAGATGTTAATGACCAACTACTTCCTCCTGACTGACCTGTGCAGGGTTGCAGACCACTGATTATGATGGGAGACATCATTTGTTTTCTTGCTTGGCTAATTATTTGTACATAAAATATGAGATAATGGTGAAAACTGCTGTCATCTAAAACTTATATTCTTTTTTATTTAAATATGTAAACCAAAAAGTGAATTTTACAACTGACTAATCGATTAAAGGATTCATCTGTAGTAATTGGTTATAAGCATAACAAACATGCACAAGGTGAGAAAACACAGTTGCATTCAAACCTCCAGCCTCAAACTAAACATCAACTTTCAATACCTCTAATCTCAAAACAAACAAAAAGTAGCAGCACTCAAACAATTTTGTAAATTAAATTAGGTCCTGAGTTCTACTCCGCCAGACGGAAAGCCAGACAAACTTATTCTCCTCCAAACACAAACAGGTAAACTCTGCCTCCAAATGAAAAGTAAACACCTATTTCTTTATTCAGAGCAACCAACTCCAATTAATAAAAAGTTGCTGGTGCACTTGACTCTTTTCAGTTTTACCTCTCTAAAGGCATGCCAAAAACCCAACCAGAGACAAAATGCCACAAGACTCTCTCCTCCTTATCAAGTTTGAATTACAAACTCATCAAACCCCATTTCTCAGAAGTAATTGCCAGTAGCCTTATGCTATATCTCAACCCTGCACCTTCTGCCCTTGGAAGCAGATGTAACCCCTTGACCAATAGGTGGCAGAGTTTCATGCTGTATCCAGGCAGGATTGAGGAGAGAGCAGAGAAGGGTGGGGAGCAGGAGGGAGGAGAGGAGAGGAGAGAGAGGAGTGAACCTCTACTTGCAGTCTCTGGTCCTCCAGATCAAAAATGCGGATTGAAGTTGATGAGGATCTCCCCATCGGGCTCAGGGGCGGTTATCACCCACACGCACCCGCTGGGAGGGCGGGTAGGCGCCGGGCAGCCTGGGAGGTCAGGTAGTCCGGCGATGTCGATCTCATGGCTCCCCCGCATTTATCTGCAGCAGCACGAGAAAGAGGTGAAAGTTGTGTGTCAGTTGGTGGAGAGGAACTGACTTTAGGGCACTGAACTGTCGCCCCTGCTGATGCCGATCAAGTATTACATTCTTTGAATGTAAACGATCTGAGCGCATCAGCAGGGGAGGACGGAGTGAGGGAAATAAGACTCCGGCTGGGGATCATCATAAATCCAAACATCCACCACCAGAGCGAAATTTATGTTGACAATAAAGCACTGATTCCTGCGCTAAGCAACAATCCACACACTAGGACCATAAATCTACATCCTGGGAATTTGTATCGCTTGGAAAAGAGGATGATGATCTGATTATACATTATTGTATAAAAGGTGCGCTGTGAAGTGAGGTGGTGCGTTCCTTTGCATCCCTGCTAAGGTGTAATTACGCCCATGAAGGTGAGATGGACAGGCTGCTGTTTCTCCCCGCAGGATGACAAATGCAATTTTCAATGAATGACGATAAATTGCTTCCAGTCTTCTATCAAGCTTCAGTGGCAACGCGCGCCAGCTCGGAAAGCGTCTTGACTGAAGAAAATGCAATATTTCTATTATAACGAGAATTCGAACACGGGGACTTTTGTGTCTGCGGACATGAAATACAGTTTGTGGTGATTATGTACTTTGTTAATCTTTGGCATACAAAATAACTGCGTTAATCCTGTTTTTAGTGTATTTAGTATACAATAATAGTATTTACATGCTCTAACCAGATCCCTTAAGACGTGTTTCAAAGGGAAAGCTGAGGCATAACAGGTGAGAGGGCAACAATGGTGCAAAATGATGCAAAAATGGATCAATATAGGAGCCAGGTTGCCTGTTGTCGCTTTCACATGTATTCATACAATCAGTCACCTACCAGTCTGAGTCAACGAGGCAAACCAAGATGACTTGATGAAAAAGGAACAATAGCAATCCACCACGCATCCTTGTCAGGATTGTGAGAACACAGACATTCTGTAAAAGAAAAAAGAAAGAAAAACAACACACGGGAGGCGAAAAACGTCCAGGGGCTTTACAACCATCATTTAAAAAACAAAAACAAACGGAAAATTGTCTCAAAGTGAGATCTGGTTGTGGTCGGGTCCCCAGCATCCTGCGGAGCTTTCAGCACTGGGATCCCCGCGTCTGTCAGGAACAACTTGCCATCTCCTGACAGAAAAAATAATCCAAATGCAGAAAGACGAGAATCAAAAAGGAAAATCTGTTCGCCAAAAGTGTAGCAGTCTTCATCAACCCTCTCACTTCTGACACACTAAAACAGCAGCGACAACTAGAAAATGAAAAGAGAAATCAATGAAGTTAGCTGGTATTCAGTGAAACCAACTGCGGAGAACACTGGCGCCCAGATCTTTACCCTTATTTTCAGCTCCTTTCCTCCCTCTCTCTCTCTCCTCTCTGTTCGTAGCGAATTTCACTGACCGTCACAGCAAAAATGTCAGGAATACGACGCGAGCCGCCGTGAAAATACGCCAGCTGAATTTCCACCCCCAAAATTCCTGCTTCTACAGCCGCCACTGCGCAACCAGAAGCGACCGACCGCTACAAGGGGCTGAGCAACTGACACCAGGCGCCCTTCAGCGCTCCCCGACGCATACGGTGGGCTGGGAGAAAGGACTGCGCACGCAACCCACGCTGGCATGTGGGTCTGGCACAAGGAGTGGCAGTGTTCGCCGGCGTGAGTCCACTGATTTGGTGACAAAATGTTATTCGTCTCTTCTTAGATGAGTTACATGTGATAGTTTGTCCCACTGACCAAAGTTGATCATTAAACTGGCTTTGGTCGCTTTTGCCAAAAAATGCGATTTGCAGGCAATGCTGGATCCTTTAATCTTAAACGTAAGATTGTCCCTTTGCTTTCCTTATTAAATCAATCGTTAATTTAGTTAAAATGAAAACATAAAAGTATATTAACTTTAAAAGGTGTAATAACACATCTTACTGACTCTTGTGTTGAGAGACACTGAAATTGAATGAATATGAATATCCGAAACCGACACATCAGTTTAGAGACATAACAAATGACCTGAAATGATTTTGTCCTTATTCATTATTTTAACTTAAATAAAAGGATCAATACTCTTTTCAGTCATATTGATGCAGTATGACAGGAGAGCAGGCGCTTACAAGTCAGGGATGATATTGAAAAAGGCTGAATGACAGGCAGAGAGGAAACAGCTGACTGAATATTAAAGATATGCAATTTTAAATAAGTAGTTCAAGTAAATGAGTTTAATAAAGCAAATGGCATAAGAGACATCTGCCTAACTTCCCTGATTACAGTTTTACATTCCCCAGGATGCCTTTCAGCAAGCCCTGGAGAACAAGCCTGAACTTGTTGCATTAACTGTGCCGTTTTTATAAATGAAGAAAAACAATATTCGAAAGAGAAGTTACCAAAACACAACATGTTTGGTCACTGATTACATCAACAGCTGAACTAATAGGACTATGAATGACTATATTTTTTTTTGAAAACAGTAACATCAATTAAAACCATGAAGAATATAAGGTTTGTAGCGAAGAGATTGTCCTTCAGGCAACGCGCCGCAGGTCGCCCGTCTGTGCTAGCAGCTTAATATGACCTATAGTTATGTTTTATCAGGTTAGGCCACCTCTAGTGGCTGTTGTAATTACTGTGGGAGCAAAGGAGGGAGTCGGGTGACGGGAGCGAAGCGCAAACAAAGTCCACATTAGGGAGGAGGTTGGGGTCGATGGATCACGAAACTCAGCCTTTTACACAGGAAACTTTTGTTTCTGTGAAACCAACAGTCAATCGCTATTTCTTTTATCCAACTGTGTGTTTATCACCGTATCCATGACAACCAAGGTCCTATAACCTTAAGAATGTACTTATTCCAACCTTATTCCAAACCTAACCAATAATACGCCGCTTTTGTGTCTAAAACCTAATCAAATCATGATTACCCACAATCTAACCACATTTATAATTGTTACCACAATGACAAATTTCACCACGCCTGCTGGTACACACCCCTATGCTAGTATCTAGGACAAACAACCTGCATGGTTGTTTAGACTTCAGACTTCTGGGTCAAAACTGTGATGAGTGATTACCTGGGTCAGAAAGGTAAAAAAAACAAAAAAACGATTGACTAGTCGTCCTACAACTGAAGATTATTACGTGCATGACCTGATTAAGAGCTTGGTGTTCCTAAACTTGTGTGTGTGTGTTCTGCTGGAGCTTGGGGTAAACAGTGAAGACTGCATTCCTCAGGTGTAACTGTATGTAATTACGAGAGCTTGCTTGTTCATACACCTTCCCCACAACAAAGGTACGCATTAGCAGCACTTATGTACATTTTGCTAATGGCTCATCAGCCGCACTGATGCAGGTGATCTATTATAGTTGCACACTCTAAGAAAACTCTCTGTTGTGGTGTGCTTTGCAAACAAGAGACGAAGTTTCTTGAATGTCAGCTGTTGTCTGTGGTTTAATCATCTCAACAGTTGTCTAGATTAAGCACGACATCTCAGGGAAGATTAAATGATCAAAAGTAATAGAAATGTAATTAAATTGACTGGATATGACTGAGTATACAAAATATTTGGATATAAATATTCATGATGTTAACGCTGGTTATGTAGCTTATTGAAAGCAAAACACATCGCGAATAATCTCTATCTTGAGAAACAAGCACCCAGCCTGCCACAGTGTAATCAGCAAGATAAAATTCAGTTTCCAAACTTTTTTTCAAACCATGAGAACTCTTCTTAGTAAGTATATTTGTCCACAATAGTATAAAAAGATGCAATAAACAACTGTTGTGTGGACTCCTGGGTCCTTCCTTAATAATCTTTGCCGTTTCAGCACTACCTGGAAACCACCAGATCTTTCCAGTGCTTTCAGACTGTCCAACACGCTTCCTTGACTGCAAACCAGCCAACAGTCCTGGCACTAATGTCCTTTTAAGTGTAAATCTAAATCAAACAAGCTCATATTGTGAAATGACACAACTGAGGTTTTCAGGAGTACAGCGAAGAAAAGCCGGTTAACGGTCCTTCAATACAACAACCTGAAAAAATGAAAGAAACAGGGAGCGATTCGATAAGGTTGTGAAGCAGCTGGTTCATAAAAGTTAATACCACTGAATTTGAGACAGATCGCCAACAAGAACCCCAGGAGATTTTCTACATGGAGCTGTTGTTTGAATTAGGTTGTTTGTAAGAATATTTAGCATCATTGTCACGGCTGTAAACCGTAAGGTTTTGCAAACATAAAGGAAATGCTCCCAATGGTTCCTGCAGTTACTTGACTTGAACTACTCTCATCTGCTTGAACATAATCATTGAATAAAAGGAACTTCATAAAACAAAAGTCGGTCACGCTGAAAAAAAGACAAATACCGGCGCGGTGAGAATAAGGAATGTAAACAGAGAGGATGATGGAGTGAGTGGGAGGAAAGTGAGAGCTTAGCAGAGAGGCATGGAGTGACAAAACAGTAAGAAATCAACAAATGAAGTATTGAATGGGTCTGGCAGAGAGCAAGGAGATACACGACTCACTTTCTAGAAACACTCTTGTATTAGCATCCAAAGATCATAACAGACATTAATGTTTCCTGTCAAATTAAATATGATTTCACCACAATCCCAGATTTGATTCCTCTGATTATTTACCGTATCCCGTATGTGTTTGAGGAAGACAATGAAAATCTTTACAGTACAACACACTCACAACACTGCCAAGCATGTGACTGAAATAGCATCAGTGGCAAAGTACATGCTAGCACGCAAGTCGTAGCGGAGAACAGAGACCTGGTGTGTGTACTTGTGTTACTGTATAACAGATCTGAGTTTTTGAAGACTGATGACAATAGTTTGCTTTTGTATCGACGCCGCTGATAGTTGATGTTTTGGTCATATTTTGTTTTCAACGCCTTGATATTTTTCCATTTTCATGCAAAAAAGTAATTTCAAGTATCGAGAGTCACAATCAGGATTTAATAAAAGGCCAATAACAGCCCAATAATACTCTAATGCTAGTTCATGTCCGCCAATTACAGGAATGCTATGTTGAGGCTTAATTTTAGCATGTAAACGATCGTGAGAGGATGGCAAGAGACATGCGGAGAGTGGTGTATCTGTTGAGTGGGCTTTTGTTATTAAGCTACATGTTTGTGTGTATAATGGGCATTATGTTAATCAAAGGATATTTCTGTGTATTTTCTTAATATAGAGCATCATGATTTCCAGGCAAGACTTGCTTTCTTTTGTAACTTAACCTTCAATATCAAACCTGTCAACTGGTGGTTTTCATGAAAGAGCACTTTTCTTAACTGCAACCATTCCTCTTGGATGTTTTTCCTTTATTTTGATCTCTTTATGTTAAACACGCTAGTAAAAGTTAGAAGAAATTATTTCAGGGTGTTCCAGAAACAAAAGTCCAGTTCATTTCCTCATAAACAATGTTAGGTGACCGTCAGCTGGAACACTTCCAGAGCTTGGCAGGATGGCCAAAACTCTCTGGTTGAATCATCAGTACAAAAGGTGAGAAACTGCGGTTAGAAAAAATCAGATTGTTTGATAAACAGCCACAGATAAAAGCCTGGTGTAACCAAAATGCAGGAGAGAAGTCAACTGTAATTCTAAATGAGCATTTCTAAACGAAATACAAAATACAATTCTGATTAAAACTCTAAAATCCAATTAGTGTGTGCTGGGAGAAACAAAATAAATGGGAATTTACAGTGAGAGAAATATTTTGCCAGCTAAAAGCAGTAGCTGCAGGTTTTTATCCTTAGTCTAGACTAGTCATTGAAATGTTAAGTGGTTTTCATGGGTTTTGTGCCTAGATTCCACGCTATTTTGCTAGCAGTCATCAACTATGAATCAGCCACTGGCACATTATCGCCCCTCATGGGAGCCAGATGTGAATGCTAAAGAAATTATAATAAATCTTAAAATAAAGAGAGCTGCTTGTGGTGTGTGTGTGGTCCAGTATACAGTATTTGAGGGTAGTGACACTACTTGTTTATGGTAACTATATTCTAGTGGCTTTTGGGGAGCATAGATATTCTCAAAAATTTCTAACGTTGTCATTAGGAGAGCTAACGTTTCTAAGCTGGAGTAGGGGCTAGCACAAATCAGATGCTACATCGCTACATTTCACCTTAAGTAAAGTCAGCCAGAGTCATCCAGTTCTGAAGGACACACCTGGCAGGTAAAACCATCAGCGTGGGTGGGAGCTGGTCTGAAATGCTTTAGTGTGTTAAGCTGCTTTCTTTTTCTGGGAGTAGCTTGTTACGTTTAATGTTGCTTTTAGTTTGAAGTGCTCCGAATGAACAATAGCTTAGCTTTAGAAGTTAGTTTCACACAAGCCAGTATAATCATAGAGAGATATTTATCTATAACACAGACAGAAACTGCACAAACTTTTCAGAAGAACCAACAAAACAAACCTTTTGAGAAACCTGTTGGAGACAGAAAAGCAAGTGGATCAGATGCTAGGTGGGAGAGGGCTGGGTCTTGGCTCTCTCAGCCCATGGCTACACAGCCCAGCGTAGCAGCTGGCCCCAAAAGCACTGTGTTACATTGTTGTACCACAATAACCTCGCCTTTACATCCTACTGCTTTGCATGAGTCCACAGATAATCGTGGATGTGCACTTCAGTTCAAACGACGCAGGCATGCTCGAGCAGAAGCGTATTATTACCACTACATGCACAATACGCATCTAATGGTTGTGGAATGATGGAGGAGGGTGGTATTTATAATGACACAGTCATATCTCAGTAATTACAGGAAACACTGACAGTGATCCATTAGCTTGCTGTGGTGGGCTGAGAGCAACAGTAGCCACATGGTGGCTAACACTGCTTCAGGTTCACACAAAGTTACAGGCTGCCGTGCTTATGTGTATCCCACATGCACTCTGCACACACGCATGTACTAAATATACATTCTTTACATGCTGCATTCATAAACACATGCATATGTTTTCAGGGCAATACATACATAAAAGAGTGTTAATGACCATTACATCAGAAAGTAAACTCTGCTGACACTGACACTGCCTCATCATATACCCAAATTTAAGCCAATTCTCTTAATCCCAATGTTTTTATCATATCTACATTAGGGTGATGCACCCATTAATCTAGCTCATTGTTTTTCCCCCATTCATACCCATATATTGTAACATAGGACGCCGCCTCAGTCAATGATGTGCAAATGTTATTGCAAATAATGCTATTAATGTTCTCAACATGTTGTGCCACCATCTGGTTGTTTCAATTTTTTGTGCCCAGGTAAACAGTGCAATTTCTCTTATTAAGCTTCCAACCACTATTACTGTCCTGTTGAATGATTGTAGTTTTAGTTGAACTGAAAATATGAGGTTAATGACGGTATAGTGTATGGTATATACTGCTATGGACAACTTAGCGACCGAATTTATTTATGTTGGTGTTTATAAAGAAAGTTCAGAGCAATAATTGGCTTTATAGGTAATTTGTCAGCATAATACTACCATTTATGTATTGCGTCGTTACTGGATCAATATCTTTCCATCTACTTTTCTACACCTTCAAAACACTCATGTTCTTAGGAGCATATATACAATACAAATATAAACTATATTTATAGAGATACACAAGTAATGACACAAGTAGTATGTGAATGCACACAACATCAAACAAAGATCACGTCATCACAAAAACATGCATTGGGGTACAGATGTGTGGTCGCCTCAGCCTGACTCCACTCAGCTTTTAAACACCTCATAAAAGAAACCAAAACACTCTCATAACTCTCACACACGTGCATGGCAGATGGCTGCACAGACAATACGCTCAAAAATACAATTTCTGAAAAGATATTTCAGCACAACACTAGGTCATGGCATCACTGATAAGGTCTCACGCCTGGCACTGATCCAGACAGCCTCTTGGTCTTGGCCAATTTGGAACCCAGACCAAGCTTTTTGTGCCTACACACACACACCAAAAACACACACACACACACACATGGCCTCATCGCAAGCCCAGCTCGACAGTGGCCCTAAGCAATACAATTCCCAAAGGACCTAATGATGAGTTTCTGATTGCGGTGAAATGACATACAAAACCGCTTGTTTGAGGACCCAGATTGTGATACACCACTGGTCATTACCAAGGAGGTGATTTGAAAAGCGACTTCCATGTCCTCATCGTCCAGCTTTCGCAGATGTAAATAAGAGAGTGAGTAAACCCTTGCTCATCCTCAGCGATCGCATCACGGTTTGGCCAGTAGCTTTTCAGATTGCTGGAAATGACACTGAGTTAAATCATGAACACTTGTAAACCACATCGCTACAAACACACAGGGGAACTGCTGTCTGCTTCACACACAGAATGCAAGTCCTCAAAATGTAAAAGGTTTACTGGATGAAAGTTCTTCACATAAATCACTGTTCACCATATTTAGGATAAGAACATGTCTTTAACCTGTACATAAAGAACTATTTTCTGGCAGCCATATTGGCTATTTTGTATTGATCAATGGTATTTTAACACAATAGAGCAGAAATGCTTAATATCCTGTTATTGCCTCAGAACTAGTCATCATTATTCTAGGTAAAAATAAAGGTAAACTTTTACAGAACCACATAATAATATACAAAAATAATAATTTAGCAAAATGTTTAGTGGACCTCAAACAAAGCTTTATTTACTTAATTAGTAAAAATTAGGGATCTTAGATCAAACCCTGTTGAACCCTCAAGTCTCATCCAGATTTCACATGCAAATTACCATCAAACTGACTGACTGTAATTACATTACACAGAGTAATGAACGACAGCTCTCAATTTATTGATTTAAAGATAAAATAACATAAAAGAGGTTCATCTCCCTGCCCCAAGCCAACTTAAATGGTCAGGTGAGTTAATCACACCCACTCATCCAACACCAGGTACCGGAGAGGGAGCGAGACGATAATTACGTGCACCCCTGTCAGAGTCCCAAAGACTAGCAAAGCAGGGAACAGGGAGGGTAAATAACTTGCAGAGCCAGGGTGGTGGAGCACAGGGAGAGATATCAGAGAAGATATTACATGCCAAGCACACTGAACTTATCTTGGGAGAGCAGGCAGGGATGGTCATTGCACACCGTCCAAAACCTTGTATAAATAAGTTAGATGAGAAAGCCTAAGAATATGACAGCTTGTGGTAGTAGGCTGCTAATTTTAATTTATTTTTTCATATGTTGTCATGTATGAAAAACCAAAAAT